>CABHPQ010163685.1:0-14169 GCA_902168405.1 Peromyscus aztecus | reverse complement strand
TTTTCCATTATTTTAATTGACAAATAATAATGATTATACATGCATTATGATGAATCAGTATATGTAGACATTATACAATGACCAGATAAGGGTAAATTAATTTCCAATCTCTTTAAACACTTATCATTTCCTTATAATAGGAAACAATACTGAACTCCAGGGATTGCAGCCCTTCCCATCTATTCTTCATGAACTTGAGAACAGTGTTCTTCCTGCTTTGTGAAATATCTTTTTGCATACAAGATTGAGAACATGTAGTGTTTGTTTTCTATCTCTAGCTTATTTCACTTTAAATAATGTTGGCTCTTAGAATTCTTTATTACGTGTGTCTGGAATGTCATCATAATTTGGAGAAGTTAGCCTGTCCCAAGAGGTAAAAGAGGTTTAGAAAATCTAGGGTAAAAGGAAGGAAAAATCAAAACATTATGCAACGATGGCAGAATGTACTCTAATTATGCATGGAGAGAAGTGTTGTTTTCATGGAGAACATGTTAATCACAGGCACAGAAAAGAGGCATTCTCAAGCCAAATTTTAAGGAGAGCTATTTCTTCTAACTTAATCACAATGTTTGAAAAATGCATTTTAGAGAGTTTTCCTTGCCTCCAACCCAAGAAATATGCTTACTGTTTTAGTTTGAATGTAATTGGCCCCAATAATCTCTTATGCAGTGGTACTATTCAGAGGCTTGGCTTTGTTGGAGTGGGTATGGCCTTGTTGGAGGAAGCGTGCCACTGTGGGAGCTTCACAGTTTCCTATGATCAGGATTTGAATCAGTTGACTTTCTGCTGCCTTCTGGTCAAGATGTAGGACACTCACGCAGCACCAAGTCTGCCTGCATGCTGACGTACTCCCTGTCCTGGTAATGGACTGAACCTCTGAAACTGTAAGTGAGCTAGCCAATTAAACGTTTTCTTTTTTAAAGTTTTCATGTCCATGGTGTCTCTTCACAGCAATAAAAACTCTAACTAAGACACTTAATTTAAGCAGGGATACAGATTATACTACTATTTAGTAAAATTCACAGTGAAGCTTTCAACTAAAACATAAAAAAAGAGTATGTAGGGATTGGAGCACAGTGTTTAAGAGCACATATTGGTCTTGTAGAGGGCTTGGGTTTGGTTTATAAACCACATTGGGTGGTTTATAATTGCCTATAACTCCAGCTCCAGGGTACCCTTTTCTGACAAGCCTGGCACTTACACGCAAATATACAAACCCCCCACACATACACATGATTACAGAATAAAAGAAACTGTAACCATAAGTTAACTGTTAGAATTTTCAAAGTGAAAAATGTTTGTTTTTATCTAATTTAAAATTCCAACACGTAAACCTTCCCATTTTAAAACTGATCAAACTAAAATTAAGTAAGTTGTCAAAAAATATGGAATGTCTTTTATAAAAGAGCTAAGAGGCATAAGAGGAATGTTCTTCCCATCCGAGAAGTGAGATGATGGAAAGTATGGACCCTTTCCAAGACAGCTCTTCTATCATTTGGTACTGAAATATCAATCACATGGAGAAAGAGAAACATGTATAATTCCAAACAAGAACTTGAGCGAGAGCATACATTTCCTCCTGTAGAATGCTGACATTGTGTTTCTGAGACTTACTGGCTTAGAACCAAGAAACTTCAGGTTTATGCCATAGGTAACATTATTTAGCAACAAGGATGAATTTGCTTTCAAAAAGTACATTCTAACTATACACAGTGAATCCAGGTCCTTCAGTTATAAAATCTTCACTGTCTTTTTTTTTTTTAAACAGTTAAGTACCTTCCCAGTGGAAATCCCAGGCTAGCTTTTAAATTCTGACACAAAAAGCATATTGCATATATAATGATGAAAAAGTATTTAACTAATAACTGTGTTTTACTAGTAAATTCTGTGACGAATATGGCTTATTGGAAAAGACCTTGACTAAGTTTAGCTAATGGAGCTATGGCGTTTTCCCCTCTACAAACATGCTCTAACACTCAGAAGGCAAAGTGTGAGGTACAGCATTATTTTAAGTGAGGGTGAGAAAACAGTTTCCCTAAGTGGTTGTAAAATTTTCATATTAAATTTATAATGTGCACATAATGCATTAAGAATGTGATTCCTTTTTCAGGTCACTAACATCTCAAAAGTTAACACTGGCCTTTTCTGGGTTTGAACATAAAATTAAAACCTTCCTTATTTCTGATTCTTTGCTTCCTGGACCATCTCCAGGGAACCTCCACTCAGTCCAGATTGAGTGGGTTAACCTGTTGCCCTCAAGACTATTTGTCTCCATGGAATTCTCCTCATTCATCCTCAAAGGCACCTTTCCCATCACAGCTACACAAGCAGAGAAGTTTTTATACAGAAAGAGAATTAATCATGTGTTTGTCATGGTGCACACAAAATAAGTCATTTGATACAATCGAGCAAACTGCTAGCTGTTAGTTCACTCCAAAGGAGTTTACAATACGTTAGTCATACACTTCTCAGGAGGCAGGCATGATTGATGGCAAGGTAAAATATTTTAATTTTCAATTTGCACAAAACAGCACTCCACTTCAAAAACACATTTTAAAGCAACCCAACTGTAGTAGGAAGACATTTAACATGTTTCTACCAAGAGATCTAAGGCATTTTTTGATCCAATCCTGAATATTCAAGGTCAGATTGATGATAATATGAAGATCGACTTCAATTTATCATAAACTATTGAAACTTTATTGCTCTTTTAACTTATTGTTTAATCATTTTTAATTATGTAATAGCTTACATCAATTTTAGCTCAAGTGATTGCATTATATTTTATATATTTTTGCTATAGTCCTAACTGCTAATGACACTGATATTTGTGCAAGTTAATTTATTCTCTTAAAATTACTCCATGAAATGGCAGAGAAATAATCTGAGAGAGTCTATTGAACTATACTTCTCCTTAAACAGCCCCAAGAGAAAATAAAAATGAATTTCTGACAATATAAGAAAACAGATAATGGAAAAATAAATTGATTTTAGAACCTATAAAGGAATAAGTACTAATAATCATTAGATATAATATTAATTTAGAAATATACAATTTAAAATAAAAATGCCTACAAAACTCCCATATCTATGCTTTCCTTCTTCCAGACACAAGTACACAATCACTTTTGTGCAGCTTTGCTTTACATCTGACAGATGCTTTTTGAAAAAAAAACAAAACATACTTTTGAAAATTAAGGCATTGATGCAAGCAATCTATGAACAGTAACACTCAAAAAACTGTCTTTTTATTTTGATAACAGCCACATGTTTTGCTATTACAAACCATTCCAGAGAGCCTTTTGTCATGGAAGGTGTGAAGTTAGCTGTCTTGGTGATGATGTCTTCTGCACCAGAATTGTGAATAGATGCATTATATAAAAAAATTCTCCTGAACGGCCAAAGAAGTAGAAATTGAGTCAGATAATTAGCACCAATATACTTTACCATCTCATAGAAAACTCCATTTAGGTTATATGAGCTCTCTCATGAATGCTCTCTGAGGTAAAAAGGATCCAGAACAGTATTAGCTTTCACTTTTTACAGTGAAATCTTAGGTTCTCTTTTAGTTTTGCTTAATTCAAGAGCAAATGTCTTGTCTTTAAATACTTCAATATTATGAGAGTATATAGCACATCTCATAACACATTTCCTGGATGTATTCTTATTTTTGAACTTAGATTATATATTCTTACAAATAATTAGTGACATTGCGCTCATTCATTTGGATTCCATTTGGTCAGCGGATATATTTCAGTCGCCCTAACCCATGTGATATAAAACTTTATAAGTGAAGTTTCCCTGATACCTGTTCATTATTTTTCCCTTTGCAAGGAGAGGGCAGACGTATCCTTCAAGAGTGTTCCAGTCTTCATCAAGCTTTCACCGTTTTCTTCTGCTTCAGTTCTTAGACAAAGTATTACTGTGATAGTCGCCATATGATGACTACTTAATTGCTCATTCCTTCTTTATTTCTTCATTGACATCTAATTTAAGAAAAGAATTCATTCACTTAGTAAAAACCATTGGACCCTACATTATTAATCCATCGCTACCATATCACTTTTGTTTGCTGCTCAGATTACTCAGTGTAATAGACTTTCACCCATGCATTGGGTTTGATATATCGTAATTTTTGATACAACACAAATATCATATGTACTTAAAACTACTTTTATTTCTTAGTGTGGTGAAAAATTCTAGGCTCCTCTTTTCTGTCTCAGGTATACAATCAGCAATTTCTTCAAAGATCTCTAATAATTTAGTGTCTAAGAATGTTTAGGATGCAAATGAAAGCCTTGCTTACAGACACGGTGAAAGAGTTACTATAATTGTTAGGCTCACTGGTTTTTACAAAGTGGCTTATTTGATATGTTTATGAAATTTCCATTTTTTACTCAGTGCCCACTGCTCAAGCCCACTGTTTCATATCAGTACCTTTAATTCAACATCACAGGAACTATTCCAGTTGTTTATTCCATTTCTTAACCTTTTTAAAAAGAGGGAGGCCCCTGCCACCATTAATTACCTATGCATTTGATCAACGTGTTTTTCACAGCTCAATGTCAAAACACTGTTTCAGATCCTTCTTTGTTGAAACATTTCCATTCTCTGCCCCTAGAAATGATGAAGCTCTCTGGGCTCCGAGGCAGTGCCACAATTTCCTGTTGACAGAACACTGAGTACACAGTTGCTTCTCACTACCATGCTCTTCATTCCTATGTAGCACTACATTCTATCACCCAGATAATAAGTACCCTCTCACTTTACTTAAGCCCAGATAATGTCCTTTAGAAAGAAGGTTTTAAATAAACACATAGTAAGAACAAGGGAGATACACAAGAAAGCTCAAAAAAATAGCAGGATTATGTTTTAGAAATAAAAAGTGAAAATAATTCACTCTTCATATATGAATGTTTCATTGAGCGTTCTGGAAATACGGCACCTTGGGGGGCCATTTTTCATTAGATATTATTCAGATGTTTCAACAATAATGGGAAAAGAGTATAGTTTCTGTTACATGTTGTTGGCATGTTCAAACTTTCTCAGTGATGTGGTGGATTTCCTTCCAAGCCAATGCATCCCTTGATTTGCCCACTCTAGTACAATCTTCAAGCACTACCTGTAATGACATGACCACAAATGGGTTGTCTTTGTCTTTAATCTTCCATAGTCTTTATTTAGCTTTTAAAGGATCATCAGAAAGCACAGGTACAGCTAGCAAATGGCTCATGTCATAACACATTATGCTTTGGAGCCTATTGTCATTTACAGAAATACCCAAACATTTTAGAACCCATATTAAGAAAGCATCCAGGAATTATAATCATTGAGGTAATTCAGTATTTTGTGACATTTTTGTTGTGAGTTCTGTTTTTGTCTTGTTGCTGTCTTGATATCTGTCTGTCTTTCATGTTATATCTTATGCCAACAACTTTGAGCTCTAATGCACAAAAAAATAAAAGTTCAGTTAGTGGGAGAGTAACCGCTTAGTGTTAGTTTATTGTCCAGTATAAGTGGAGGTTTATATCCCCATGCTATTTACTCACCTCCAAAGTTCACTGGAATTGGTCAGACCCCTAACTCTGAGAAGCAATCAGAAATCTGAATTGTAAACTGTTAATATAAATTCTGCAAGGCACTTCCTGTAATAGATATTTTGTTACTGTTAGATTACTAGAGTTTGATTTAACTGTTTTCTGAAGTTGACAAATTATGTTTTCATAACAACCCCAGAAAAGTATCAGGCAACATGGTCTCACTAATTTTCAATCAGCAGATTTTATAATGTAAACATGACAGAATTCTGCAGCACGGTGGGAGAAAATGATTTTACTAAACTCTTAATTCCACTGAGAGTGTTATTTAAAATTGTCAGCTAAGGGTATACTATGTAAGAATTGCTAAAGTTCATGATGCCTGGTTTGAAATGAGTTTTTTTCTATAAGTTACAAGATGTACCTATTAAATTATTATAAATATATGTCCTTGGATGATAACAGATGCCAACCAAAGCATATGTGCATGAATTTCATTTTGTTGCATCCCATACATGAAAAATCAATGCTTCAATACTATTCCACATCAATGTTTTTCAGCAAGTTTTATCATATAAAATATATTGGATATACTTAGAAAGGTTTTATTTATTATTTCAATATAGGAATTTCTGACTATCACCATATTTTGGATAATATATTATTTATCATAGATAACATGTCATAATTGTTATGTTTATTACAGTTGAATGCTGCATCTTTATATTTGCAAAAATATATGTATATAATGACAATAACACAGCCATTAGAGTAAAACAGTTCTGGGTTCTAAATCCCATCTCCGATGCTTATTAGCCTATGTCCTTAGGCAAGTTAATTATCATTACTTCTCTCATCTAAAAAGGGAATAATACTAACATGTACTAAACAGAGTTATCATGAAGTTCAGTGAAGTGATACACACAGATAGCAGCCGCATGCCTAAGGATGTTGTTCAGGCCAATGTGCTACTTCCTGATGAATTAATAACTGTGCCCATTAGGAGATTATTTTGATCGAGTCAGCTTTTAACCAACAGCGTGCATTAGCAATACAAAATCAGTTCACAGCTTCTGTTTCCTTACTTTCTCTCTTACTGAGGATGTAAAACCTAAAGGATTTGGCTTCCAACTCTCTCTTCAGCTATAGCTAGTCATGAGACTTCTTTGTGACCAGTGAGATAGCAGCAAGATGCAAGTCTTGGAAAAAGATTTTAAAGGAACAAGTTTAAAAGCCATTTAAAAAATGGCAAGAATTAGAACAATGAGAAAAGAAGAAAGGAGGGTGGGAAGGAAAGGCGAGAATGTAGGAGGGACGGGGAGGAGGAAGAAGGAAAGGAGGGAGGAAAAGTTGAAGATGCTCTTGAGCAATGATATAAGAAGCAAAGCGTCTGGATGAGTTGGACTTTCCTAGTTTATTATGTTCTTCTCTTGATAACATTGCAACTTTCTTTGCGTTGAGTTTTATGAACACCAACTAATCTGTGTATTTGAACAATGGAATTTATTTAGTCTTTCTTTTTCTCTTAAGACAATATATTTTCTATAGCAACTTATCAACTGGCTATCTGCTATAGTCCTTCCCTTCTCAATGATTATACCTGGTCTACGACCCTGAGGTAGTATATAAGTTTACCAAGTCAGCTCCCCACAGAGTTAAACCAAATGTGAAAAAGCTCATCACTCTCCCATCTGTGCCCTTGTGCTCTGTTTCCATTAATTAATTTCATAGAAATGCTTTTCCCTTCAGTAAGCAGTGTACTTGCTTTTACTTTATAAAGAAAATGTTTTCTGGACTCTTCATGGATTTGAGTCAACAAATACTGTGCCTGGATATCAGACCCTGAGATTCTGTCTTCCATAAATCTAAACCCCTTTGATTAAGCCATTTGGTTTAAAACCTTATTTTATTTCCTGAGCTTACCATAGGAAAAAAAAATTCAGCTACTGTTAAAAATAGCATACTTTATCTAAAGACACTAGCACTAGTAGAGAAGATGGTTGAAGAGAAAAGACTGTTTCATACGGATGGAAGACACCACTCATCATCCTGTCACATGCACCCAGGATATTATATAATCACTCCAGGCAGTCAACATGTGCTTTAAATATCGCTTCTCCTGTTTATGTCATGCTGCACATACAAATATCAAAACACATATTTACAATTATTTAAACTATTCACTTTTTCCCCTATGTCTCACAAGCCACCAGCTTATCACTGCCTCGGGGAACCGTGCCCCAGGACCACAACGCTCAAAGGGAAGCCACAGAGTCAATGCATACTAGACTTTTCTATTTGAAGGGGGTAGGAGAACACACACACACACACACACACACACACACACACACACACACACACACACTTTCTAAATAGTTTCCTTCTTCTGTATTCTTCATTCTGTGTTCTATATTCTCTTTTCTTATCTCTATGCAGAAATGTTTCTTCTGTCTCTCTTGATGTTTACCTTCTCCTTCTAACTCTCTCAATGTTCTTCTCCTAATTCTCTCATTCTTGATGCTTTCCTTCTAATTCCTTCTAACTCTTGTATTCTTGATGTTTTTCTTCTGGCCCATTTTAATTCTTTCTAACTCTCTCTCTCTAACTCTACCTCTATTCTTTCCTTTACAGCTTATATATCCTAGCAAAATATTTCAGGCAATATAAAAATTACAATGTTGTTACATTCTGTTTTTCAAGTGAATGAATACAAGTAAAAAACAGCATGTTTTTGATACCACATACAAAATTTAATATTTTATGTATTACAGGTGAAAAACAAATTATCCCGAGAATCCACGTACGTTCAGACCTAAGCAAATTGTTATAAATTAACCATGTAGGCAAACAAGCTATTTTTCTCACTCATGTCTTTTACTCATAGGCTGCATTTTGCAGTTACAAAGAAATCACTCACTTTATTACTTATCTTGAAAGGTAATCTTATAAGGAATCTTAAAGGAATTACAAACTGAAACTTTTGTGAATGAAAAAGAATCAATCAGCTCTACTTTAAATTTTTAGGGTTCATACCCACTCATCAATATATTTTTATATCAGGAGATTGAAGGCAGAAATGTATATAAAGAATTAATCATCACCTTTGGTCATCAACCAATCATAGCAAGAAAAGTGTATCAGCTAGTAATAAGTGAGCTGCTTTGTTCTTGTTCCCTGACCTTAAAGAGTTCCTCACTCAACTATGTGCCTTTCTAAAACTTAAGATTGACTTCTTAGGTTTTTTCATCTCAAAGCTATTATCAAAATATCTGATCTGACCAGAAGCTAGTATAAGACTTCTTCACAACATTCCCCCATGGTTGGGCATGTTTGTGCATGTCCCGCAGACCTGGACACTTCCGCCTAGACAGTTCCAGGTCAAGATAGCCATTTCCGGGTCAAGGTGTCTTGCGTGACCAGGATCCATGAGTTCGCATGCTTACGTAGACGCGCAACGTAGCCATGTGATCTACGCACATGCGTGGAGTAGTTACGTCGACCTGTGCACGCCCAGCCTTTAAAAGCCGGCACCATGTTCCAGGCTCCTTCTTCTTCTCTGCACGTGTGTTTCCCACTGGCCTGGGTACTCTCTGTCCCTTTCATCTTAATAAACTCTTATTAGCGGATTCTGTCATGTTTTGTGACATTTCCTTGCAGGGTAAGAGCACAAAATAACTAACACTTTGTTTCAGCTAATGATGAACACTGAAACCTGTGACTGCTACTTTCATCATTAAGGTTAAAGGAAATTAAGATAGCTGGGCTACTGGGACTCAGTTGGTTTTCTTAATCATTAAACTAAGCCACAGTCCATATGGCTTCTCAATAGAAACTCATGTGTTCTAGCTGTGTGACACTTCCTTGTTTGTATTTTTTATCATCAAAACTCAATTTAAACTAACATTATTATTATCAATTAGACAGTACAGCTTAGGAAGGAATCATCTTCATAATAATCCACAGGTAAAAGTGCCCAGTAGAAGAGGATGTTTCCATATGATAACACACTACATTACAGGCAGTGGAGATTCCTTCACACCCATTTACACCACATCAGATACCAGAGAAAGATAGCATCAGCAAATATGTAAAGGCACAGCTTCCTTGTGTTTCCCTGTCATCCCTGGGAAAAGCCAGCCCCGGGTAGTCCCTGATTCTTTCTCTAGTTGCAGCAGCATAACAGGATACAAGTTTAAAGAGCTTGGACAGCTTTTCAGTCTCAGACAAAGCAGAAGTGATAATTTGGAAGGTAATGCTAGATTCATTTACAAGTCTTGTGAATGTAAATTGAGAAGGAGAGAGGAGAGAAGAAGAGGTTTTACAACAGCAGCTTATGTTGAGAAATAAGATTACAGGTGAAACATATTGTATACATGAATGAAATATTTAAGAAAGCACACACACACATGCATCCACATGAATATACACACTCAAACACATACATATATACTCACACACATGCACACACACACACACACACACACACACACACACACACACACACCCTTTACACACACATGTTCATGGGCAAATACATTAAAGTGTATTTCACAGGAAAGGAGAGTTAATTCTGATATATCACAAAGACATCGGGGGGGGGGTTTAATTTTGGACACAACTTTGAGGTGCTCCTTAATCACAGCTTCTCTGATTGAAATAATTACTTTTTAAATTTTTGATTGTCCACATTTATTTTACCTGAGTGTTATAATAACAATGTTTCCTTACCAATATTTACGGAATGTTGAGCTCATTTCACATCCATGCCTTCCCATACTCTGCTTTCCTGGCCCTCATCGTCAAGTAGTACACTTACCACCCAGATTGTCCTTTTTTTTATAATTTCACATCCATATCCATATACATACATACACAATTTAATTGATCTAGATAAACATAAGAACTATAAATGAGATAAGACATGGTATTTGTTTTTCTCGGGTTAGCTTAATGACTTAATTCACTTAACATGATTGTCTCCAGTTCTATTCATTTCCTGCAATCAACAGAATTTCTTATTTTCATTATGTCTGAAAAATTCCAATATATATCACATTTTCTTTATTCGTTGATTTTCTGATTGACACATAGGCTGACTTTAGGTCAACTATTTCAAGATTAACTATTTTGAACACTGCTAAATAATAATTGTAAGCAGGTTTTTCTGTCATGTGATGACTTGGAGTCCTTTGAATAGATACTAAGCAATGTATAGACGAATCATGTGGTAAAAAAAAAAAAGCCTCCATACGAATTTCTGTAGTTGTTGGACTAATTTATATTCATACCATCAGGATACTAGGGTTCTTCTTTCTATATCCTACCCTGTAGCAAGAATCTTAAAAGTTCTTATTAATAAAATCAAACCTCAGCCAGGTATTGGGGTGAACACTGGAAGATCAGAGAGACAGAACGAGCCACAGCTAACCTCACCTGGCAAACTTCTCAGCTGGTCTTGCTTCCTCAGACTGGAAGCCTCTATGTCCTCATATCCGAATGACTCTCAGCTGAACTGCTGCTAGAAGCCTGAATGCTTAACCAGCCCAAACGCTTCTCCAGGGCAAATGCCTAACCAGGCCAAATGCTTCTCCAGGCCAAATGCTTCTAGTTTCTGGTCCTCACGCCTTATATACCTTTCTGCTTTCTACCACCACTCCCTGGGATTAAAGTCTCACTTTCTGGGATTAAAGGCGTTGTCACCATGCCTGGCCATTTCCAATGTGGCCTTGAACTCACAGAGATCCAGAGGGATTTCTATCTCTGGAATGCTAGGATTAAAGGCGTATGCTGCCACTGCCTATCCTCATGCTTAACATTGTGGCTGTCCTGTTCTCTGACCCCAGATAAGTTTATTAGCATACACAATATTTTGGGGAACACAATACCACCACACTACCCAGCATTTGTTTCCTTAATGTTTTGTTTCATAACATGGAATCTTACATATAGGTCAGACACAGGCCCTGTCTCAAGATGCCTACTTTGGGGATTACAAGAATGTGATACACTAACTATATGTTTCCTTTGAAGGAAATATGTTTAGCATATTTCTACAAAAATATAAAAGCTAAATTTGACTAGAAAGTTTTATTTTTCTTTTTTGGAGGCAGGGTTCACTATGTAGCCCTAGCTCGTCTGAAACTTGCTTTGTAGACCACATTGATCTGGATCGAGGGATTCACCTACTTCTTGCTCTTTAATGCTGAAATGAAAGATTTGGTCAAATCCAGCTGCGAAAGAGATCTTACTTAAAACATAAGAATCCCAATATTACCTGTTGCTGGAATTCTACATAGTTAATTCCATACTCACTTCCATTTCTTGTGTCAACCCTACTGATCCATAGCTGTCCTAATCCTTCTAGAAGCTTAACAGATACTGACTGTATTAAATATAGAAACATAAAAATCACTGAAAATAAAAGTTCCCATTGCACAAAGGGAAAAGCACAAATGAAGTTTTCATATCATTATGTTTATCTGTATTTGTCTATTTTTCTGTGTATTTTCTGTCATCCATACACCTGTTATAAAGAAAAATAATGGAAATCTCAATCAGAAGAAAAAGTGAAGTTAGGAATAAAAAACATTAATATAGATTAAAGAGTCTGTGATAACGGTTTTTGAATACAAAGGATTTCATTGTCACTTTTACCAATTTAGAAATTCTAAAATAATTCGTAAAAAGTTCTTTGCTCTCAGAAAGTTTCATTGCTACTTAGGCAGAAGAGTCATAAAACATTTTAAAGTTTAACGTTATAAAGCTTTTGAAAGAAAAATGCCCTTGGCCCATAATTATGTTTCATTTCATAACCTGTTAGGTCCTATATCTCCATGCAGTTAAAAGTCCTGAAAGGGTAATTTGCATGTTTTGATGGGAAAACTTAGGATGGGATTTTAATATCCTTTTGAATTTGATTAAAATAAAGGTGAAAACTTGAATTGGTGAATTAAATGCCTATAACTTTCGTATCAGCTCAATATAGGGAATTTTACAATTTTAACCACTAAGATAATTCCTGTGTCAGACTACAGCAGGACTAGAAAGCCATTTCTTCTGTCTGTTCGCACTTCTCTTACTGCCCAGATGAGCTCAGCAAGTGCCCTTCTGGCTATTTCATTTGGCTTTGAATGTGACTTTGCTTTTTCATGCTTAATTTTGTTTTTGTTTTTGTTTTTTTGAGACAGGGTTTCTCTATGTAGCTTTGGAGCCTTTCCTGGAACTCACTCTGTAGACCAGTCTGGCCTCGAACTCATAGAGAGCTGCCTGCCTCTCCCTCCCGAGTGTTGGGATTAAAGGCATGTACCACCACTGTCTGGCCTCATGTTTAATTTTAAATTGTGAGTTTATTATTACTTCTTTCCTCTGAATTTTCATTGCAATACTTTAGCATTTGTTGTGTTTAAATATACAAATACTTTTCAAATTGTGGGTGGCAATTAATAACCAATGACAACCTACTGCGATCTAGGCAATATATTTTCTTAGAGTAGATGAATTAAACAGCAAAATCCACTTTTATTGAAGACTTTAACTAATTTGCTTGATAATCTCTATATTTTTTCCTCTTTTTGGTGGATATCATTATATAGAAACAATGCATTATTTTACTCATATCATTTTATCATTTGAGTTGGAATGTTCACAAGCAATCCTATGGAGTCTGTTGAGGGAAACAACTTTCTATTTATTAGCACAAAAACTAATCAAGTCTGAAATTCACATTAGATTCTCCAGTTCTTGAGGATTTTTATGACAGAGACTTAACAGAAAAGTACAAAAAGGGTTTTTAAAATGAAGTGTAAATCAGACACTGGATTTCCCCTTAACTCATTTGCTTTATCCATAGTTTGACATTTTGCAATAGACTGAAAAACACTTAAATCAATAACTTCTGTTTGTGGATCTGTGATTGCTGTTGTTTCTTTGTCCATTTGGTGCATGAACTCTCATCTATACACTGAGTTATATTTAAATAGTATCTACTTCATTCATAAACTTCTACATTTTCCAACCAATGTAACTCATGCATTACATAATCTGGATGAAAACTACCAATCCATTTTTATGAAACTTATTACTTAGCATCTAAAAGTAGTAATAGTCACTGTATTCTTTCAGTGAAAAAGTTAAAGAACTCATAGGTAGAAAGAAGAAAGGCAGTTAGCTGAGGATTTGCCAGTGGCAAATCATGCAGTGAATACAGGAAAGATAAAACTGATAACCCAATAAGCTGACAAGCAATGGTGTTTTCAAGAGAAATGAGCTGTTGGTACTTATATCTTAATAAATTACTCATATAGTTTGAGGTAGATCTGGTTTTTCTTTCAGCTGTCATTACTCTAAGTCTGTATTTTGCATAGAAAAATATGCAGTGCCTGGTTTATATTAAAGAAATATTAGAATAATCACTGTCATAAAATTACAGTAATCATTACTATTTAAAATTATTACTAAAATTTACATAAATTGAGTGGGGAATTGCAATTCTCTTTAGCACACTATTTTTAAAGTGCTTATGAATCACCCACAGTCAAAGGACAAAGTCTTCAACTCATAATAGTCTGGCAGCATCAGCATATAGTAGTACTGAAAGTTTTTTTTAATATGTCAAGACACAGTGATTTAAAAA
>CABHPQ010163684.1:43200-54494 GCA_902168405.1 Peromyscus aztecus | reverse complement strand
TGAATGAGACAGGAGAATGTGAGATTCTCCATATGACTGTGTGCCTTTTAAATGGTTTTGCCAACTTCCAAATGAAGAGACAATTTCACTTCATTCCCTTCAAATTTACAAATTAATATTTTTTAAGAGATGGAGTTAATAAGCAGGTGAGTTAAAACATAGTAAAACCCATAAAGGTTCCCTCCGGCGAAGCTCCACATTTTGCCATATAAAACTTAAGAGTCGTAATAAAAACAGCAGTATCGTGCAAGCCTATATTTGTATTTCTCAGTTCAACTGCTTTTTATTTTCAAATTGTAGACAACAAAGACACGCCTGAGTGAAGTTTCCTAAGAGCTAAATAATCCAACATCTACCCAAAATGCTGAGCGAACTGTATTTCTGCAAATAAATAAATAGCACACCTCTGATGCAGATATTCGGGCTGTTTCAACCTTGGGCTTGGAAAGATGTGTCTGAGCTGGTCTCATTAATCACGGACACCTGGTGATTTAATACACTGGAGCTTCAGCTGCCCTAATTCTATGAATATTTTAAGAAAATTGCTGTAAACTCAGACAGCCAAAAAGTACCACTGCTATGCAAAAGAGATGTCTCCACAGCCACAGAGGCCAGGAAAGGATGGTTCCCCAAGGAGCTGAGTCTTCTGGATCCCCAAAGTGAGACTGAGAAGTGACAGAAGTCATGTGTAGAAAGTGCATGGACCAGTCATTTTATTACCTTGTATTTTAAAAAGTAAATTTTCGGATCAAATTGTTTGGTTCTTTGCCTCTCCGCCCCCACCCCACCCCACCCCATCCCACTCCACCATGTGTGGTCTTTTAGAAGTTCCATTGAGGGAGAATACACATGCTGGCAGCAAATGCAGATGTTAAGGGATCTTATCCCCAAGATTCTAAATTTGTGTCCTGTGGGAGATCAAGATCATTTGGAAGCTGAAGAGTCTGTGATTTGAAGTAAGATCCTCATTGAGATATGATTGCTTCACGGTGTTAGCTCTGGCCAGGGTGATTTCTGTTCTTTCTATGTTTTCCTTCAGCTGTAAGAAAGCTGTTTATGCAGATGTGAAATTATTGCTACTGGGGAATCTTCTCAACCATGTAAGGTTGCAATGTTAAACTCCCATTCAAGATCAAAACCCCACAGATTCACAACCTGCAGACATCTGAAACTCACACTTCAACATCTGCGTGGCTGCCATCTTCCACTTCCATCTTTATCTTGCTTTCTCAGATCTCAGAAGAGGGGAGAGGCTAGACTTGAAGTGAGTACAGTTCTACAATGACACTAAATATAAACCAAGTGTTTACCATATGTTTGCTCTAGTAATTGTCTGTGGTTAAGAGTTCTTGCTGCTCTTCCAAGGAGTTTAGTTCCAGCACCCATGTTCCCCAGCTCACAACCTCCTGTATCTCCAGCTCCATGAGATCTGGCATCCTCTTTTGGCCTATATGAGCACCAGTATACATGGTACACACACACACACACACACACACACACACACACACACACACACACACACACACAAATAAATCTTAAATAAAACCTTTATGTCCTATAATCTATCTCATTTAGATCGTCCAAAACACCTTTCATATGTATTATATAAATACGTCCCAAGTAAATGATTTTACATG
Source organism: Peromyscus aztecus (assembly GCA_902168405.1). Classification (NCBI taxonomy): domain Eukaryota; kingdom Metazoa; phylum Chordata; class Mammalia; order Rodentia; family Cricetidae; genus Peromyscus; species Peromyscus aztecus. The sequence continues at coordinate 52,857 of CABHPQ010163684.1, read as the reverse complement.
TATTTGTACACTATTACCTTAGATCTTTCAGAATGGCTTAATGTCTTACTCTCATGTACCACCATGTTAAGAAGATTGTAAATTACTACAAGTTCAGACCCTTGTATTTATAGATAGCTCAGTTTCTTCTCTGATCAGCTTCATAATTCCTTCAGCTATGCTTTCAGGCCTCTGAACTTGGAGGTAAATAAAGTCAGTGAGAGGTATCAAGGGGACAGTGGGTAAGACTTCAGGCTGCTCTGACAAGAGGCATTTGTTGTCTGAATAAGGAAAAGGAATTAGGAGTTAAGTTTGAAAAACGGCACTCCTTACCCATCTTCTGGTCACCCTTAAGTGTCTCCCTCTCTTCTGATGCTTGTCTTGGGCCAGCCTCAATCACTGCAGTCTCTCCTGGAATTCTGTCCATTTACTGCAGAATTCAGATCAAGATCCAGCCAAGGCTTCCCTGTTGAACCATCACTGCATTTTCAAAGACCACAGTCATTTCCACTGGATGCCAGGAATCTCTCCCTCGTACAGTTTCTCTGAACCTGAGAAGCATCCAGCAAATGAGAACAAATGAGAAGCAGCATTTTCATGGTTTTCTTGGAGTGGTTACTTCTAAATCCCACAGCTCTTCATGCACTCAGATGAGTAGCTTTTGTTCAAATGACCAATGCCTGTGGCATACTGAGAAAAGTAAATCGAGTTGCAGTATTTTGTTCTGTTTTCTGGATATGCAATAAAACAAAGTAACAATGACCACCCCTGGACCTTGGGACCAGATAGACAAAATGTAATAGAAATAAATAGGGACCTACAGTTGAAGTATGGTTGTCTTCTGCAGAAGTTGAGCATGCATATATTTGAGAGGTAGTTTTAAGCATTCACTGTGTCCACACCAGGATCTGTTGATACAAAGGGTTTTTTTTTCTGTTTTCGTTTATTTATTTGTTTGTTTGTTTGTTTGTGGTTTTTTGATGTCACTAAACTTCATAAGCTCACAGGCTCACAGTATTGATAAGTATAAGAAGAGAGGTGTGGCTATTTAAATAGAGTATTTGAATTTTAAAGCAAAAACTCTGATGTATGAATACTTATTCCATGAGCACACAGGAAAAGGGGGCATCAACTCCCCTGGACAAGGGGTGCTGATCTGGGAACGCTGAGGATTCTGGAAGAAAAAAGAAACTCTCTTTCAGATACTTTACTACTAGTTGCTTGTCAAAATCATTTATTCATCAACCTTCATACTAAGATAATTATGAAGGCAAAACATAACTCGCTCTTCCACCAGAGCAATAAGTTACAGTGAATAAGCTGCACAGCCACATAAAGCCAGAGGCACCCCTCTTTAACAACTAAACGATGTTGCCTCTCAGTCTAATAAATAATAGCATTCTGTTCCAGCTAAGCTTATTACACAATAGAGTCACCAAGAAAACTATTAAATTTAAAAAAGCATTTTTCTTCCATAAAGTCTCTAAATAAAATAATAGAGTGTGCATTTTTATTGCCAAAACCTTGACTAATGATTTCCTGAATCTTCAAGGAATTATCTAAGCCATTCGGGATTTTTTTTTCTCTCTCCTTTTAATTGGTAAATATTGCTAAGACACTGAGAAGTAACAGCTATTTTGTGTTGTCTTCCTTAGAATCGGGGGGGGGGGTGGGGGTTTCCTGGGCTAAGTAATCCCCCAAATGAATGACTAAAATATCCTCCATAGGTGTGAGAAAAAATTATCCTGAGGAAGTATGCTGGGGATACAGGGTGAAATCCTAGAGACTGGTCCCCTTTAGATTTCTATACAAAGGGCAAGGTCTTTTAAATCAAAGAAACAGCACATACGGTTAGGGTTTTTTAGTCCACTTGAACTGAGGTTTTTTTCAAAGTGCCTTATAGGAAAAACGATGGGGAGTTTTGCTTTGTATGACTTCTTCCCCCATGTTTTCTAAAACTAGTTTTTTCCTTCCTAAAACAATGACTAAATATATCATTTAACAACGTCTTAAATGTCAAGCCAATGAGATTATTCAGCCGGGAAAGGGGCTCCCAGCACCAGGTAGGAAAATGCAATTCTATCCCCAGGACTCACACGAAGACGGAAAGAGAGAACCAACTCCCCGAATTGTCCTCTGACCTCTACATACACTCGTAGTGATTTTTTTGAAAGAATGAATGTCAATACCCAATCTTAGGCAAACAGAGAAACTAGGGCCCGGAGGAATGAGCCAGGCCGAGGAAGAGAGGTCTGAGTCATATTGGCATGGTGGGACCAGAGCTCTACATGTGATTAGGGTTCTAGGGGTTCATATCTCATGGCAGAGGAAGCAGGGTCTGAGATTCCACATGAGAGTTTCTGCCCCAGAAAGGAATAGGGATGTGTCTCCAGAAGACAGAAAATATGGCTGCTTGGAAGCTGAAGAAATGTGTGCCCTACCTTGGAGTCAGATGATGGGAGAGGAGTATTGAACAACATTGCTGTTAAAAGTAAGAGTAGACCACAGCAGAGGACAGGCTTAACAACCCAACCTGGGCCGCAATGGGACGGAGCTGGCCTCACCTGGGGCCTGTCTGCTTAGTCAACTGAAGCAGAATGGGAACTGCAGCGACACACTGGTCCCCAGCAAGGGCCACTAGCCACCTGTGAAAATGTGATCAAGACCTGCGCCTCACCACCCTTCCGAATCTGCCAGCAGAAGGCTGCCCGGCTAATGGTCCAAGCATGCTTTCCATCCCTTGTCGGCAATCTGTGTAGGTGATCACTGAACTGTTGTACACGAATGAATCCGAACTCCCCATTCCACTCTCCAGAATTTCAAATATAGCCTCCATCCCAAAGGCCATGTGGTTCCTGCAAGAAATTCCAGAACTCCTTGCACAGGCGAGCAGCAATCCTGTGCTCATGAACTCTGTCCAAATCGGCTTTAATCTACCCTTTACCCACCCATAAGAAGGAGGCTGATGATTCCAGATTATTATATAGACGGCTCATCTCATCTCCCTTGTCTGACAACTTTGGAACTTTGTCCACAATTCACACACACACACACACACACACACACACACTTCAAAAAAAAATCACTCCGTTTAAGTTTAAAAAAAAAAATCCTGCTTATTCTAAATTTACCTGGATTTTCAAAACAGTCTATAGCTGAAAAATTCCAGCAGTGACTGGTAGGAACTGGGCTTCCTAGCGTTGTGCCAAGAGAGATGGGTCCAGATGGGAATCCCACAGTGCCCTTTACACTAGGCTTCAGTATTTCCATTTCAACTCTGGTAAATACAGGGCTGCGCATGGAAAATTAATGGGAATATTTTCAAACCTTCGGAAAACTTAGGATTTTGTATTTGGCAACAGGGCTGAGAGGGCGGTTCAAATTAAAAAAAAAAAAAAAAAAAAAAAAAAGCTCAAACTGTTTTTTGAGCCTGAGCTTGAGTCCAATTTCCTCTGTGCTTTTTTTTTTTTTCACACTGGAGCTAGCAAAGTTGCATTTTTCACCGCTAACAAGTCTTCCCTTATTCTATGGAATGTTTAATTCGCCCTTTCAAAAGAAAGTATGATTTGTTCCATTTTTCCATGCGCAATCTCTATGCTATTTACAGACAAAGATAAGAATCAAGGAGGATTCATGTGCCAGCAGCACGAATTCCAGACCGCAGGAGAAATCAGAGTCCTAAACCCCGGCTCCGAAGCGCCTGGGCGCTGATTGAGTGTGTAGCCTCGCGGCTCTCTCATCAGATGCACCGAAGCACTGTGTGCTAACTGGGGCGATTATCCCAAGCAGCCACCGAATCAAAGCGCAGCCTAAACCCAAATCAAGGAGACTGTGCAGCACAGCATCGCAACTTCTGAAGGATTTGCTGAACAAAGCAACCAAAAACTTAAAAAAAGAAAAAAGGGGGAAAAGGGAAAAAAAAAAAAGCAGTGTTAATGTTATACCTAGACAGTGACAGTGCACTTTTCAAGAACAACTTGCCACCACTCAGCAAAGGACAGGTGACGAAATTAATACCCGTTGATGGTACGGATGACATTCAACTAAGACCAAGACAAACAATGGAATTACCTGGAACTAGGGGTAGTTGCTAGCCTGGCATGCACAAGACTGGGTATATTCCCAGCACTGTAGAAACCAACGCTACAAGTCTTAAGCTCAGACGAGAACCAAGTGACAAACAAGTAAACTAGGAGGAGAATCAGCAAATGCGATTAAACCATCGTTCTTCCTGTAACCCTGTGTGCGTCAGCTCTCCTTTCTTCTCGCTCTCCACCTCTCAGCTGCGGGCTGTTTCAGAGCTTTTTCGCCCTCGTGAATGATACGTTTTTCTATTCCAGTCTGTTCTCAGCTGTCTGGCCCAGCACAGGAGCTTGCAGAAAGAACTCTTTCCTACAGACCAGCCCACTCCCCATCCACTTTCCACTCTGAGCATGCATTGCCCTAATCAGCTCTGCATAACACGGAGGAAAAAAACTGCTTCTCAGTTTTCCAGACAAGCATGTTAATTGCCATCACACTCACAGGCAGCAGGAAGGACTCTGGTTTTTATTCTGCCCAGGACACCTGCCTCAATGCCACAAACACGTACGGCCCCAGCTCACAGGACAAGTGCAAGGCCCCTCCGCTCCAAAGAGCACACATTCTGCCAGGACTTAAATACGCACGTACAGAACATGTAGTCATTTAAAGTATGCCACTACACTAGTACACATTTGTTAATATATTAACCTTACAGGGGAAGGACAAATGAAAAAGATGACCAGAAAAATTATTAGTTAGGGTGTCTGAATTGGAGAAGCTCCACCTAACAGAGGCCAGCATCCCTGAAGTCAGTCGCTTCAACTCATCCTTACCTGACTCCTCCCCTGGTGCCATGAGCAGGAATAAATGTCTTTCGCTCATTCCTCAAACATCAAGAACAAAGTCTTAGCTGTACCACTTTCACATGCCCAGAGTTGGTGCCCAGGGGCGAAAGGTGATGATAAGACCTTGCCAAACAAAAATATGGCAACAAGTATGTGATGCGGGATATTTTTAAAAATAAATTAGGGGGTTAGGGATTTAGCTCAGTGGTAGAGCGCTTGCCTAGCAAGCTCAAGGCCCCGAGTTCGGTCCTCAGATTCAAAAAATAAAAAATAAATTAAAAAAAAAATTAGAAGATGCCATCTTGGACACAGATGTAGGCCAGAGTTGCTACTGGGATGTCTGGAGGGTGGAAAGGTCAGATTGCTAAGAAGGGAACAGTCTTTAAATGGGTCCCTGTACATCATCCAGCAGTTGGCCAAGGTACAAGGAATTGGAAACTCTCCCACACTCTTGAAGAGAATATGAATCAGGCCACTCACTGTATAGCATACTGCCCGCATGGAAGAAGATTCTGAGCAATGTTCTCATCCTTTGCCCTAATTATTATACTTCTTGGAATGTATCCCAAGGAAATTATCAGGGAAGCAAACAAAGAATTATGCACGAGGATGCTCACTGCAGTGCTATTTCTAATAGCAAAAAAAAAATAAAAATAAAAAAATGCCACCGCCTAATTAACCAGCAATAGCAAGTAAATGGTAGCAAATCCTTAGAGCAGAGTGCTTTCAGCCTCTCAAAACCATGTGTTCAAAGGATGCCAAGTGGCTTGGGGAAATGCTGACCAGATAATGGTACAGGCAGGCCATAGCACATTAAACCCAATGTAGCCAGGTTTGTAAATACATGTGCTCATGACAGTGTAGATGTAAACATCACAAGAAAGAAATGACCATGATTGGGTTTACTGAAGGCCAAAAGAGGGGAGAAATACAGACTTACTTTATCCAGTCAACAAAATAATTGACACGGCAGATAGTGTTTTGATCTGTATTTTAACAACGAGTTACCCAGAGTAAATCACTCAGCTGATAATTTAGGTAGGCAATGTTTGGTCCCAGGCACCCTTGTTCCTGTGTAAAACTACCCACCATGGTTCTCTGTGGGTTATTTTTCCCTCATATTATTTTTGTATTTTTTCAATAAACATCTTACTTTTATGACCACATTTTAAAAGGTTTTTAATGGTATGCAGAATGAGAGTAATTGACATAATTATTGAAATTAAACTATTATATTCTTACTGAACTGAATGGGATATTTTTGATTTGTTAAAAGGGGAACGTGGTTTTATGTACATGTTTTAGCAATTCACTTTTTAAAGAGTGTGAAAATGTACTAGTTGCTTTTGCCTTTTTAAATTTTGGCGTGTGTGTGTGTGTGTGTGTGTGTGTGTGTGTGTGTGTGTGTGTGTTCAATATGGCATTTTTTCCAGAGCAGAGGAGAAGTACTGATAACAGAGATATATTTTTAAAAATAAGTTAAAATACAGCAATATCTTTTGACTTTTTAGGCTTCCCCAGTCATCCTAACAGGGGTAAGCTGCACAGCGAAGTTAGGCAGAGGCAGAAACTGAATGGTAAGAGCAAAAGATCTAAAATAGCTGGTAACATGAGGTGATTAGAGGTAAATGAAGAACCGATCTCATCATCACTCACAGCAGAGTCATAACTGAAGAGGAGGTGGGCAGCGTGGATGATCAGTGGGGAGCCTGGCTGAAGATGAATGTGTTTCTCCACACCGGACTGACCCAGCTCCAGTGGGATTAAGTTACCAATCAACTGTCCATGGGGTGGTTTCTTGCTCTGCCTAGACTGAGCTGTCCATGGGGTCGTCTTGCTCTGCCTAGGTGCCTGGAAAGACAAGAAGAATCCCCTCGAGTGCAGGGTGTCCACAGCTCTTATTGCCCAGGGAGGAGGGCTGGGCGGCAGTAAGAGGTGCAAGCAGCAGCTCCTAATGCCCTGTGCCATTACATTTCCTCTGCAGGACTCCAGCTGCAGGAACCTTAGCCTTTCAAGCATTCTAGCTCTTGGATAAATCGAGGAAGTTGAGATTCCTCATCCCTTGGCAGAGACTGACATTACAGCTGCCAGATGTGACTAGGTTTGCAGATTCCTTAGCCCTTGACAGTGGCCAGTATTGCAGCTCCTGGGCCTGGACTAGCTGATACCCTTGGCCCTAAAGACCTGACAGCTCTTTGGAAGTCCTCTAGAAACCAGGTCGACATGTCCTCTTCTATGGCTCTTTCCATCTGTTTTGTCCTTCAGCCTTAGCTCTATCCCCTCTCTATTCCAACCATCTTCCTTATTCCTGCCGTGACCACTCTGTTGGGCTGTTCCATTTCCCTCTGTCGCTATGGCCACTAGCACAGCTGCTGCCGTTCTGGATAAGCTCCGCTTGCTTGCTCTCTTACTATTACTGGTGCTGCCATGGCTGCCCGTCTTCAGGCTCCACCTCTTCTTCATCTGTCAGTACAATACTCGCAGCCACTCTGCTGTTTCTACTGTGCCGCCTGTCATGGCTCAGCTCTGCCTCCTCTGCCACAGTGGAGCAGCTGGCCAGACGCCCCCCCCTCCCCACTTCTGTGGACCCATGCCAGCTGTTCAATCATCATTCTGATGTGATGGCTACTGCTTCTGACACTGCTGCCATGTCTCCACCATCTCTGCTGTTTGTTCCTTTGTGTTACCAACACACCCCTTGGTACTAAAAAAAATAGGTAAAGACAAGTAGAAGCCCCCTAAAAAGGAGCTCATTATTATGACCCCTGGGGGAGGAAGCACGGGTGGGTATCCCTCAGGTGACTCACGGAGTGAGCCTAAGAGCCTGCTTCTGTACCCAGAGCAGGGGTGTGTGCACAAGTCACAGTGCTCACGTGGCAAATCAATGTTTTCATGTTTGCACCCATCACAGCATTGTCTCTGGTACCAATCATGGCAGCCTCTGCTGAGGCCATCAGATAAAGTGTTCCCCCTGTGGCCTAGGTAGAAATGGTTGCAGGGCCATCAAGAGTTCACTGATATCAAGAAGTCTGGCAAAAACTCTTTGAAGACATCCTGAGGTTGTGTTTTCTGGAGCTGGAGTAGTTGGCTGCAGTTGTGAATTCTCATGGAATCTGTGGACTGTTCAGCACAGCCGGTGTAGACATGAGGGTAGCTATCTGTTTGACAGTCTTTTTCTTGGGAGCCTGAGTCCAACAGTTGCTCATCATCCCCCCAGCCCCCCGATGTCCTTGCTAACTTACAGTCAAATGAGCATCAGAAGGAGTACTTCCAATTAAAACTTAAAAGAATCCATCACTCGCCCTAATAGTGTTTTTAACAGATTCTAACATTGCTTTAATGATGCTTGATACCCACGTGGCGATTCAAGAGACGTAGGTCACCCTCATTTGTCTGTGTGGGCTACAAAGACTGTGGCAGACAAATGAAATGAGCATATCCAGATCCTCTAGATTCTAGAGCAGTGGTTCTCAACCTTCTTAACACCATGACCCTTTAATATATAGTTCCTCATATTGTGGTGACCCCCAACCATAAAATTATTTTGATTGCTACTTCGTAACTGTAATTTTGTTACTGTTATGAATCATAATGTAGATATCTGGTATGCATGTTGTCTGATATGAGATCCCTGTGAAAGGGTTGTATCACTCCCAAAGGGGTCGAGACCCATAGGTTGAGAACCATTGTTCTGAAGTCTAGATGGTGCATCCTGGTCATTTGGTTTTGGCAGTCAAGGAAGCAACGTCCCTTTTACAAGAGTGGTAATGCTACTCTTGAGGGCTTCTTCCTGCTAAATGACTAAGCCCCTTCCTGCCTCTTAATACTATCATTTTAGGAATAAAAGTTTCAACATAGGCATTCTGGGAGGGTCATAAATACTTGGGTAAAAAGGGGGTTATAGGAGATTTCTTTCCGTGTGGGGTGTGTGTGTGTGTACATTTGCACACTCAGGTGCACATGCAGAGGTCAGACATGCTGCTCTTCTCTGGAGACAGGGTCTCTCTGTGTATCCACAGATCACCTTTTTCAGTTAAGCTGGCTGACCTGCTGGGGTTTACAGGCTCACACAGCCATACTCAGCTTTTACTTTCCTAGGTGCTGGGAACCCAACTCAGGTTTATGCTTGTACAGGAAGTATTCTTATCCAGTGAGGCATCTCCCCCACCTAATGATTTTCTCCTTTATGCTCACAGTATTTTCTAATTTTTCTTGGAAAATGAAGTATTTATAAACCCTCTGCGGACTCACTTTCAACATTATAGCTCTCATCTATGTCCACCATAGTTGCCCAACCCTAGTACACTCATCTCTTTTCCTATCATCCCTATTGACTCCCACCCCAATGTTCCACACATGAGTGCACTGTGGAATTGGTTCATCCCTGGTCTAAGACCAGCACTTGAGCATCCTCGGTTTTTTGGTTTCTGATCTTTGCACCCTCAGTGATCTCCCTCAACACCCAAACTCTGACCTCTGTCTAGTTAATGAATCCTGACCATATCTCAGGAATGCAAATCCACCTCTGGACTTTCCTCCCTGCTTCCTTTGGAATGCTGGCATTTCTGTCTTTTCTAGTCCCATGTCGCATTATACACAGGGATCTGTGTGAATATGGCTTTCCTAGACCCAAACCTAAATGGCTGCAACTCCCTTCTTTGTATTTCTCCATCCACCAGCTCTCCCAGTTACCTTCCAGTCCACATCACCTAGTACCTGCAATATAGTCAGCATTCAACAAATATTTACTAAAATAGATTTAAATATATATATATATATATATATATATATATATATATATATATATATA
>CABHPQ010163684.1:25015-43190 GCA_902168405.1 Peromyscus aztecus | reverse complement strand
TATATATATATATATATATATATATATATATATATATATATATATATCCCCGGGGCACAATGAGAACTTTTCTTATTTTATCTTTTTCTTCAGCTTTACCAAGGAGCTTATGTGGGGGAGATGTGACCTCCATATGAAAATGAACACGAAATAAAGTTTCATTAGAGAAAGGCATAACCAGCCATGTTATGAATTTGAAGGAGAAGATTTTCATTCTCTGTTTCTAATCTGTAGCATCTGCCCACTGTGGAGCAAAAGATTCTCCCCCATGGCCTGGCAAAGGGCAAGCAAGGTAAGAGATGTGTGTTCAGGCTGCTTCAGTACAGAGAACAGTGTGGGAGGTAGAAAAAAATGAGTGTGGTAGAGGCAATGAGGCTTGGTGCTAAATCTTCTACCTAGTATGCATCAGACTCTGGAGACACTCAGCACCAATGCAAAAACAAATAAACAAGATACTAAGAATCAGAAGGTACTTGTAGCATTTTAAGAAACAACCAAGTCACCTAGGAAACAAAGAAGTGAGCACCACAGATCTAATCTCCAAGTCAAGACATAGGACAAGGGCATGGGACACACACGGGCCAATATCTCCCTGAGAGTATAATCAGCAACTCAGAAGGGAATGATGTATTTCTGGATCCAGAATCAAATCCTGACCAGTACATGTTAACCAGAATTTCTGGCAAAGAATTTAAATCCAAATTCTTAGATTTAATTTTCCAATGATTATTTCCTGCTCTGGTTTCCCCATAGTCAGATACGATGTCACCTGTAGACCCTGACCTCACTGAAAGTTCAAATGGGGAAGTTCCATAGAACAAGCTTAATTTTTTGTCTACCACTTTAGGCATTCAGGAGTGAAATCCTAGCAGTAATATCTTACATTGCAGCTGGTACAGGGAGGTCCACAAAACCACACTAACATTTTCCTAGAAAGCCAGTTTTAATATGGGACAATTTAACATATTCATCATTGCATATTCACACTCATGTAAAGTGATGCTCCTGAGTAACCAAAGTTGAAAATGTTAATATAAACATTATGCCTCTTTTAATTGCAATAGACACATTCCTAAGTAATTTAATTCCAACAAGACCCTTTACCAATAAACAAAAAACACATTTTTGGCGGCTTCCCTATACAGCACAAAGTAAATATTTTCCACAGCGAAGACCAGAAAGCCTCCTTGAGCCCTCTGTGTTTTGAGGCCAATGTTGTAGATATGAACTCTGGTTCAAGCCCAACCAATCACATATCCGTTGTAAAAACATGTAGAAAGTGGGGAAAGCTTTTGGTCTTTGGTACTTCTAGGTTTGTGGGCCAGACATGGAAGGCACAAGAAAGCTCAAGCCACCAAGGTTTGTCTAAACAGTGACCTCAGATCATGTGTGTTATGTTGAAGGAAGAAAGACTCAGCTCATGGTCATGAATGCAAATTCTGTGTTTTAATGTGTCCCCAAAAGTCATGTACTAAAAATTTAATCCCCAATCACCAGTGTTAGAAGCTAAAGACTTATAAGATGAGACTGAGTCAGGAGGGGTCTAGCCTTCTCAAATGGATTGATGTAATCTTAAGGGTGGGTTAGCTGGAAAAATAAGTTTGGGCCTTGTTTATGTTCTAGCTTTTTTCCTTTCTTGCCTTTCTGCCCGCATTCATCAGATGACACAGTACTGAGGGCCTCACTCAAAATAGGCAGCATACTCTCAGACTTCCCAGCCACTTCCAGAACCCAAAGCAAAAGAACATTTATTCTTCACAAGCTACTTACTCTGTGGCACTCAATCACAGCAGCAGAAAATGGTCTAAGACCACACATCGCTGAAGCAACCAGCTCCACTCTATCCATGCTGAACCCAGAAAAGCCTGCCCCAGAGCAAGTTAGCTGGCCAGTACCATCATCACTGGGAATCACCAAGTCCAGGGTGGAGCAACTGGAGTTCATTTGGATGGTTCAAATGCTGTGCAAGTTTATAGGAATGTGGTATTATGTGACAGTTGGATATTTTGCTGTAACATAAGGTTAGGTTCCCATCTAGAAATTGGAAGAATGTCTTATTGTCAGCTCTAGAGTGTTTGACATCTTTACACCGGATTTGCTCTCAAAAGCTGAAGATCATTTCTATCATTTCTCTGCATCTGTGCTCCAGTTTAGACTTTTGTTCAATAATTCGTCACCAGACAGTGACCATAAAGTTAGTTTCTTCTTTTCCAGCCTTGAGAATATCATGGAATTTATCTGTCCAAACTGCTAAATTTATAGAGGACAGACACCTTGAAAAGCATCAATTTTATCAGCATTTCTAACGTAGTATTTGCACTCAATACCAGGCTTTATTCTCACAATACACATGTAATTTAAGTGTTTGGTTTTGCTTATCTGTTTTGATTTGACTACCAAAGCAACTACAGTATTTCATTTCTCAGAAAGAACAAAGGAAAATATCAAACTGCACTACTCAACTCAGAGTGACTCAACACTTAGGTCAAATTTGAAGATCAACTTCTAATTACCCTCATTACCAAGTGTTAGCTTTGGGAAGTTGATGTGGCCAGGTTCTCTTTTAAAAGGCTTATTAGGATGGCTCTCTCCATGGTAGGTGGTCATCCTCAACGTTATATTCATGCTGATGCATTGAATCACTGTACACACATCAGGTTTTCAACATGTTTCTCTAAACTTTGGTGAAAGAATAGCAAAATCTATGAACATTCTTAAGAGACTTAAAATCCCACCATTTATGAAACAAATCAAAGAGTGAGTAAACTAGTATTTATTCACTTACCAAGGTAAAAAAAAAAATACTATACAGGTGAATGGAGACATAGATAACACCAGGGCTGAGTCTACGGTCCTATGAAGACAAACAAAGCTTCATGTAGGGCTTGTGGTGGATTACCCTCAAGACTCTTTCATTTCTTTATGGTTTCCAAGAGAGATTTTGTGCTTACTCAGAAGGGATTTTTGTGATCAGGCAAAATCAAATTTAATTCTTCCAAAGTTCAGTTTTGGATATTAATATGACAAGACGCCTGCACTGGAAATCTCAGAGCTTGTACCACGTGGCCAATCCAACTCAGAAGTAAGAACTTGCACTTCATCACAGGATGCACTCACAAATAAACCAGGCGCTCAGCTTGTGTCCTCAGAAGAGCTCCTCAGGCACTGGACTCCCAGATCTGATCAACAGAGACAACTTTGCCATGGTGCAGAGTGTCCCGTGCACTGAGTGCATGTTTAGAAGGTCTGCAGGAGACCAGTCATAAGGTCATAATCCAAAGAACAGAGAACCATAAATAGGAGATCAGCCTAGACCCCAGAAGAGACACAAAATTGATAGAAACTCATTACAAAGAAAATAAATACAAAGATGTCTTACATCTTAAACATCCCCCAAAGTCAATCTTGTAAAGACTTGTTGAACAGCCTGTGACATCTTTGAGAGATATTGGGATGTTTAAGATGTGAGGCCTAGGAGATAGAAGTTAGATAATTGGGATGTACCTTTAGAAGGAGATGATGGATGCCAGGCCTTTATTCTCTTGCCTTGTTTCCACCATAATGTTCTGCCTCACCACAGGTTCTAAGAAAACAGAGCTAAGCTACCATGGACCACGGAGAAAACCATTGAAAGTGTGAGCAAGAGTCAACTTCCCTTCCACTTAAGTTGATTTTCTAAACTATTTTGTCCCAGAGTCAAAAGCTAACTAACACTAAAAGGACTGCCTCAAGGTCTGGAACTTCACAGTGCCATGAGGTACCTTCATGATGAGGAAAGTCAACACAGTAAGAGGAGAGGTCAATGCAGCTGGAAGTTTCTCCGGTCCCACCCATCCCTGTGGTCCTGTATTTCTCTGGTCCTGCCCAGCCCCAAGGTCCCACAGCCACTTATAAGATAATCACTCAGAGGCTTAGTATTAATTGCAAATTCTATGGCCTATTGGCTCAGACTTCTTGTTAGCTAGCCCTTACAACTCAACTCAACCCATAACTATTAATCTATGTATCACCACGTGTTCCTTGGCATTACCTGGATCCCATTACATGTTGCTCCTTGGCATCTCCTCCTACTCTCTGTTCTCCTCTCACTATCTCTCTTGGATTTTCCTGCCTGGCTCCATCCTGCCCTGCCATAGGCCAATGCAGCTTTATTTATTATCCAATGGGAGCCACACATCTTCACAACATACAGAAAGACATCCCGAAGCAGGTCAGGACAAAATTGTCACCCTCCTTAGATATCTTAGACTGCCCATTATGATGAACTTGATTGAGGTTATTGTCCCCATAAGCAATACCCTTTCTTTCATTAAAACAAAAACATCTCTCTGAAGTGCATCCAACTGCTTTGGCCAGGGTTCTGGCTCTTGCTGAGTCTGCTCTAACCTCCACAGTCTGATCTGGAAACACAGGCTAAGCATGTGCCCTCGGTGTTTTCATCAGTAGGTGAAGAACATAGGTTTCATTAAGTTGGACGAAGGTACTTTGAAGGACTGTTCAAGACTATCTACCCATTGAAATTGATCATGCTAGTCTTTGTACATAAAAAATGAAAATAAGCCGGGCGGTGGTGGCGCACGCCTTTAATCCCAGCACTCGGGAGGCAGAGGCAGGCGGATCTCTGTGAGTTTGAGGCCAGCCTGGGCTACCAAGTGAGTTCCAGGAAAGGCGCAAAGCTACACAAAGAAACCCTGTCTCGAAAAACCAAAAAAAAAAATAAAATAAAAAAATTGTAAAAACTGTAAGATCTTCAAAAAAGAACTAATAGAGTGGTTATATATAATATACTATGGGTGTATGTGTATGTGTATATGTATGTATGTGTGTATATATATGTGTGTGTGTGTGTGTGTGTGTGTGAGAGAGAGAGAGAGAGAGAGAGAGAGAGAGAGAGAGAGAGAGAGAGAGAAAGGGGCTCTTAGAGTGGCTTACAGGCCATGATCTAGCTAGACCAATAATGACTGTCTCCAAGAATCCAACAGTTGTTCCATCCATCCATGAGGCTGGATGTCTCTTCTGGTCTTCAATCTACATTAGGATACCAAAGAAGTAGGTTCTAATACCAGTGAAGGAATGTCTCAGCAGCAGGATAGATGAACTTGCCAGTGAGAGAGCAGACAGACAAAAACCAAAAGCTTCTTTCTTCCATGTCCTTTTCTGTAGGCTGCCAGCAGAAGATATTGCCCAGATTTAGGCTGGGTCTTCCCACCTCAAATGATCCAATCAAGAAAATCCCTCACAGACATGCCCAATTGCTTGGGGTTTTGTTGATTGTAGATGTAGTCAAGTTCACAACCAAGATCAGCCATCAACTGGGTGAGTTAAACAGATCTGGTAGATTCCAAGTCACATGCAAACAGAAGCATTTCCTACAGGAATCATACATAGTACATGGAATTTAAGGGATATATTTTGAACACTTTTCTCTTAGATTAATATATTTTCTTCTATTTTTCAAAATTTATGTCAATTACAGATCACTGCTGATAGAGTGATAGTGATGACAAATTACTGTGACTTTTAAATATTGCATCATCAAGACAAGACCTGGTGTTTATGTTTGTGCCATGAAAGGGCTTCTAAGAGACTACTGTGTGATTTTAGAAAAATCAATATAGTGACAACCCAAAATCCAGAGCCATTTCAGAAGGAAGAGGTAGAATGTTAGTTCTCCTAAGGAAGTGTTTCTCAACCTTCCTAACGCTGCAACCCTTCTATATAATCCTCATGCTGTGGTGACCCCCAACTATAAAATTATTTTTATTGCTACTTCATAACTTTAATTTTGCTACTGTTATGAATTATAATGTAAATATCTGAGTTTTCTGAGAGTCTTAGCCGACCCCTCTGAAAGGGCTGTTGGGCTCCAAAGGGGTTGTGACCCACAGGTTGAGAATCACTGACGTAAGGAAAATAAGAATTTTACCAAAGAAAAGACGTACCCTGTATGAAAAGAGAGAAATAGGAGAGAAGGGGAGGTAAAACAAAGAGGAACAGAAGTAGAGGGATTTCCTTCCTGGCAGTGACTGTGAGGAGGAGAAGCGTCCTGGGACTGTGGATTGTGTAAATGGATGCTAAACTTCCGTGCTTAGATTTGTCTTGTCCAGTGTAAGGAAGTCATAAATCCACCAAAAGAATCGCAGAATCTGTTGATAATGAACCACTTAAAACTGAGATGGTTCAATCATTGTACCTC
Organism: Peromyscus aztecus; assembly: GCA_902168405.1. Classification (NCBI taxonomy): domain Eukaryota; kingdom Metazoa; phylum Chordata; class Mammalia; order Rodentia; family Cricetidae; genus Peromyscus; species Peromyscus aztecus. Next base: position 36,994 of record CABHPQ010163684.1, on the reverse strand, counting down.
AGTAAAGCTCTTTTTTTTTTTTAAAGGAATTGTCATTGCTATTAGAGTACTATTTATTAAGTAATAGTCAGAAACAAAACTTATGCCTTGAAAATCCACACTTAGGCAGGTGTGGTAGCAGGAGTTTAATCCTAGCACTAATCCTAGCACTCAAATATCTGAGATGGGAAGACCCAGAAAACCAGCCTTGGCTATCAAATGAGACTCCCATAAAATAAATACAAGAAAGTCACATTCCAACTAAGGGGTGGCAGACAAAAACACACCCAGACTCCACCATAAATCTCTGAACCAAAGAAGAAATATATTCTACTTATTCACTGATTGATTTCCATCAATATTTCTTCTGACTCATCTTCATTCTCTAATAAAATGTATAACTTAATAGTTCTAAAGGCAGAGTCTAGTTGCTTTGTTGTTATATTGGTCAGGGCCCTCTACAGGGACAGCACCAATGGGGTGTGTGTGTGTGTGTGTGTGTGTTAAAGAACTTATTCAGTCAACTTAAAAATCATAGGAACAGGAGAATCACACCTGAGAGCTGAAAACCAAGCAGTTATTCTGTCCTGGATGCCTCAGCAATCAGAGTAGTCCCACAGTGTCTGTCTCTCATTTGAGGAGGGGGTGACAACTGCCAGTTGCTCAATCAACAAAGTTGGAGCCTCAGCAGTCCCAATCTGGTGCTGGAATCCAGGATGTTTCCTGAAGAACCACTGGTTCCTATTCTAGAACAAAAGCTTGGAAACAATGGTTCAGCTATCATCAGCAAGGGAATCAGCAGCGGCAGCATCAACTGGAGAGAGCATCTGGAATGCAAGAAGGGGAGGTCAAGCAGCAGAAGGTGAGATGCTCATCCTTTGGCCACACCCATCTCAACTGGACTGCTACCTGAAGGTGCTGGCCATAGTGGGGCTGGGTCTTCCCATGGCAATCAAAGCAGTCAGAACAGGTCTTCAAGTGTGACTCCCTTTGGGTGATTCTGATATGTGACAAGTTGACATTAAAGCCAACTAACTGTAAGAGCTGCCCTGTGGTCTGAATTCCGTCACTTCAAGACACCTTCCTCCTTTTCAAAAATTGATGATTTTCTGAAACAGGAGAGTCTGCTGACAGTTCAGAAGGCTGAAATGTGGGGTGTTGCACGAAGGTTACACTGATCTAAGCAGATCCCAGATGAAGTAGAAAAGAAAGAGCCGGCTCAGCCTTGGAGACTCTGGTTAGATTACGCCTGCACTTATATCTCCGTGCGCGGTCTCCATAGTTAAAGTACCACATTTTCCATGGTTTGATGAAGACTCCAGAGCCCTTAAGATATGAATTGCTATAATTCCTAAATCAAACAGCATTCAATTCAGTTCCAGACCATTGCTGGGTAATAAGACCGGTATTTCTTATTTTAATTAGTCATTTTCTACTTCTAACAACGTCTTTGACAATCTTGGATTGCTTGTTTGTTTATATATGATAAAAGCCATGTTTCGCTAAAAATACGAATGCTACATTTGAATGTCCATTTACATTTTAGTAGTTATAGAAATAAACTTTCTAGGCCTTTAGATTATGGCTTTTTATAGGCACTGAATACAATCACCTAATCTATTTTAATATTATCCCTTTCAGCTGTCTCGTGAGCAACTCCTAACACAGCAGAGATATCAAGTGGATAATGTGAATTCAAGACTAACTGCCTGAATACTCATCAGAAACTGTCTTCTAGTTTGCCTGGAAATTTGCTCCTGACATTTGAAATGTTCGAGATGAATAAGTAGTGATATGGTCACATAAAAGTATTTTGTGCTGTTACTGGATTTTAAACGCCTCAAGTGTGAAAACTAATTCTTATCCTTGTATCTTGAGTAAAGTACAGGGTGCTTGCTCCTTGAATATTTAGGGTACTGATAAGAATATCAAGGGCTGATGTGGTTAAGAACAAATACTGCTCTTTCAAGGGACCTGAGTTTTGGTTCCCAGAGCTCATGAAAGACAGCTCACAACTGCCTGTAACTCCTGTAAGATGATCTATCTTAGCTCTTTTCTGGCCACTGTGGGCATCTACACTTGCATGCTCATACTCAACATACACCTAATTAAAAAGTAATAAAAAATAAAGACATCATTAAGTTGGGTTTGTGTCATGATTTAAAAACTGCTTCCCAAAGTATTATCTGCCAATTGCCGAGAGCATTCTTCTAGCACACGCAACTAAACTCGTATGAAAATGTAGTGAGGTATGTGTGAATGTATTTCTATCAAAAAGGGATAGATTATTATGTGCTCATTCTTTAATGGTTACACTTATGTGTTTCCTCTCTGTGTTTTATATTCCACATCAGATATTTTGACACATCATTTCTTAGCATGAGCATCCTCGCAGATTACATTGTCCTTACTACAAAGACGTGAAGGAACGTGGACAAAAGCTTCTGTTGGGCTTTTTATCAGGGTCTCACTTCAAAGTCCTCCCATGAAACTGCACTGACTCATCTTTATTTGCTGCAGGAACTATAAAAGCCATTTTTCTTCACTGAGTAGCAGACTCGGGAAATTCATTTCTTGGAAATATTATCCTCATAGTAAACAAATGAGAATGCCTCCAGAGATGAGGGGAAATGTAAGACGGCTGACTGTGTCCCTATAGGGTAGATTGTCCCCAATCATCTTCAGGTAGGACGTTCTTTTCTCCCTTGTTTTCACTATTTGTAAGTAATTCTGCAATGTTTCTCCCTTGGGGGAACACTATGTGCCATTCTAGTTTGTGGGAGCCCCCAAGATGCTGATCAGTGTCTCTATGACTTTCACTATGTGCTCAGAGGCCATAACTAAACTCTAACATTCCAACAATTACAAAAAATATACAGAAACGCATGGTCCTTAAAATTAGACAGAAATGGCAGTGAAATTTCCAAAGCTCAGAATCAGTTTGGGCATGACAGTTACAGATGCATAGAGACCATGCTGAAAGCCCCCTCAAAAGCAACCTGGAGTTAGAATCCAGGCTCTCATCTCCACTCCTGCAGCCACCAGTGTGTGACTTCAGCCAGTCACAAGGCTCCCTAGATTGCAATGTTCTTTCTTCCAACTCAATCAGACATACAAGTAAATGCAGAAAACAAGTACAAAGGGGACCTCTGTCTGCCTTCTAAGCCATAGCTCCCTGGTCCCTTCTGTGAGACTCTGAGATCCTGAGGAGCATGTCTAGCCCCTAAAATGATGAGGCATCCCAAACCTCCTCTAGTAACCAGTTTTCAAGAAGAGCCCCTGGATCATTAGCACACCTATAGAGATCACCAAGGAGCAAAGCTTCCAGAATGAACTCTTAATTTATGTAATGCCAAGTTATTAAGATACAATTCTGGCCTAACTAAAAAAACAGCTATGAAAAGCTGAGTATGGAAGAGAGACTGCCTACTCGGAGATGCAAATTTAGAGTTTGTACACAGGACATGGTCTGGGAGCAAAAGCCAGTAGCAGAATGGAACCCAAGTTCTAGGCTCAGTCAGGAGCAACTAGGGAGTGGAAGGTGGCAAAAGAGGGTGCCATGCCAAGGCCAAGAATTCTAGACAGGGGTTCTCAGTGCTTCTGGTGCTGGTGAACAGGTATGGAGTGAGCAGAGGCCACAGACAGGCAGAGCAGCCTCAGGAACAGAGCCTAGGCAAGAACCACCTGAATCTTACTGGCCTGACAAATAGTTAGACCCAGAGAGTGACCACAGCAGTCTATGGTGCTGTGCCACACTACCATGGCTGCAGCTTACAATCCAGTAATGTGTGCCTGCCATCTTGAAAGTCTTAGTAAACTCTGTGCTCCAGTTGGCTGTGTATGTGCAGTCTGATGGGCAGCCCAGCAGCAGATTGGTTCTACTAGCAGCGGAAATATGCACGTGGCATCCTTAGCAGATAAGAAACACTTCAAACGCACACCTTTGTGACCTTATATGAATGTGCCCACCCTACTCCCTCCCTGCTAGAGTATGTGACTTCCTTACCCATGGAGAGATGGCATTATCTCCTTTTGAACATGCCTACTCTCAACAGCTAGTCCTAACTCATTAGTTGGAGATGGTCATGATTTGGGTTTCCTTCATGTGCAGAGCCCTAAATGACATAGGTACCTTCCCTGATGACGGGCAGCAGGGAGCAGGCCAGGGGAAAGAGCTACTAGGAGTGCCAGTCAGTGCAGGTTCTAGGACACAGGTCCTTGGTAAGTTGAAGCTCTGCCTCTGGGACACTACAGGCACCTGTTAACTTCATTTCTGAGAAGGCTCCACTTGTCTTCGCGTTCTGCATAAAGACATGCAGGCCATGGTCAGCCTAACAACAACGTGAAACCATGATCATCAGTCGTTGTCTTCAGGGAACTTTCTTGTTGGTAGCAATCTGTCCGTCTGACTCTCCTCTGAGGTAAGCTGGAAGTCAGTGTCATTCTGTCCCCATTTTTTCCTGTAGAGAAATTTAGCCATAGTGTGTGAAATGAATCATAGGTCCTTATATCCAGGAAAGCTTTTCAAATTTGCAAAGCCCATTCACACGTATAATTTCGCTTGATGTCTGTAACAGTTACAGAAGGTGGCCTGGGCAGACAGCTGGGATCGTTCCCATTTTGAAAAGTTGAAAGAGCTAATGGCACCCGGTACTTAAGGAGGTAGATTTAGGATTCTGCCTTAGTAATTGATTTGGGATTGGGTTTGTTGCTGCTGTTACCGCTGGTTTGTGTAACAAGCTCCCAGACTTTAGCACAACTGGATGCCATGTTGGAGGCACCATTCTGACCTTAGAACCCAGCATGTAGACCCCAACACCCATCCAGACCTAATCTATCATAGTCCACAGTACTAGGAAAGTCTTTAAATGTACTAACCTTGCTTTTTGGCTTCTGTAGCTCCACTCATTGCTAACTGTCCTCGTTAATTGTTGCGTGTCAACAAGCATATGGGTTTTGTGCATTAAAAGCCAAGAACACAATTAGGGCAAGTTCCCTTTGTAGCCCACTGGTTGGTGCGTAAAGACTTCCTTTTTGGCTTTAAGAGTCTGTATGACAACTCTAAATGGGATGTCTCCATCAAATCCCTTCCCTCAGTGCTCAGAGAAACCCACAGCAGAGGAAGCAAAAGGAATATGGGAGCTAGAGGGGATGGAGGGCCCCAGGAGAATGAGTTCCTCGAAACGAATTAAGAAAAGTTCCTATGAACTCACAGAGGCTAAAACAGCATGCACAGGGCCTGCACAGGTCTGTGCCAGGTCCTCTGCATACGTATCACAGCTTTCAGTTTAGCATTTTTATGGGACTCCTCAGTGTGTGAATGAGTGGGTGTCTGATTCTTGTGCTTTCCCTTGGGCTCTTTCCTTCCATTGGTTTGTCTTGTCCAACTTGGATGTGATGGGTTTGGTTTTATCTTCTTATATTTTATTTTGTTACGTTTGGGTGTCATCTCTCAGAGCCTGTTCTTTTCTAATGAGAGACAGAAAGGGAGTGGATTCAGGTGGGAGGAGAAATGAGGAGGAACTGGGAGGAGTAGAGGGAGGGGAAACTATAACCAAGATATATTGTATGAGAAAAGACTTTTCGATAAGAGGGAAGAAAGAAAAAAATCCATTATCAATAAAAGAAAAAAAGAGTCCATGTGTTCTCTAAATAAGTTACCTTGTAACATTAGGTCAGTTTGGTTGATTGATTTTTTTTTTTTTTTGAGACAAGGTCTCCCTCTGTAGCACAGGCTAGCCTCAAATTCACGGGTGATTCTCTTGTCTCAGCCTCCTAAATCTGGGATTACAGGGATGGATAACCATATCTGGATTTAGTGACCCTTTTGACTCCATTGCCCTCCTCCATACCAGCAGCCAGACAGTCCCCGCTCTGCAGAGAGCTGCCCACAGTCCCCTGTGCTGTTGACTACGGGTTCCTTGAAGCCTGGAGTTCCCCCACTCCTTTCTGGGGACTAGGACCTGCCTCTCTGCAGTGGAGGCCAAGGAACTGAGCAAGAAGGAAATACTGACCTCAGAGGGAGAAGCCACATGGGTTCAGGGCAAGTGACTCTCAGTGATCATGTTCATGTCTCCTGTTTCCACAGCTCTCTCCCAGTGAGCCAGTAAATCCAAGAACGTACACGACTAGCGCCCCACAGCTGTTTCTAAACCCATAATATCAGTAACAATGAGGAGCCCATAGCTCCAGTCAGAACCTCACGTGGCTTTCACTGGCCCTATACAATAGACCTCAGCAGACTCCTTCTTACATTTAAAAACAAAGCAAAACAAACAAGCAAACAACAAAAGATTGAAAATAGTATTTGTACTGGGGTTGCCATAACACAAGTATATTGACTCTGTGTGTAGAAATATTTTCCTGACCTAAATGTTCATTTTTCTTCTTCTGAATTTAAAAGAATTGAAAGCACTTTTGTGAACTCCTAAAGGTACCACAGGCCCTAAGCCCTGGGCAACAATAACCCAATGAGTTAGCCTACTCCAGCCTCAAAGGCCCTCATCAAATGACATCCTCAGCCCGGACTCCCCATTCTTTACTGTTGTGTTTCAGTTTTCAAAATCAATGTTTGTCACACAGGAAACCACAGAGGAAAACCTTTGATTTGTTCCCGGTGATGTCAGAGAACTCACCAATCTCTTTTGTGAAGCTTCCAAGAGTTGAGTTATCCCCAAATACATTAGTGCTAGAAACTGTCAGGGCAGCTGGGCTCAGCCTTCCAGCTGTTACAACAAAGGTACAAAACACAGGGAAACCAAAACCCCACAAGGCTTAGATGCTGTGATTGATGATTGATTTCTGTTTCTCTTGCCCCTCCTCTGTTTTTGGCTGCCAAGTACTCAGGCTACCTCCCCAGGGTTTCTGGCCCTTGAGTAGGACTGTGCCCTTGCCAACCTGGAGAAGTTAAGCTCAGCTTTCTAGCCTTGGAATCCACTATGTACTCAGTCACAAGCTGTCTGAGCCTCAGCCATAATTAGCTGTAATGTGTTTATGGGGCCAAGAGAATTTAAAACATGCAAGACATGAGTCAGGACAGAATGATATCAAAATCCTTGTTTATTCTGGGTTTTAGTCTAATCTCATTGGGTTCTACACACATCGTTGTTTTTCTTGGATATTAGCAATGTAGAGAGAGATGGAGAAATCCCTGCAGGAGATTTATATTCATGCCTAGACCCAGCCAATCCAGATTCCCTTGTGGAAGGCTTTATGTTCCTTAAACTCACATCCTAGACAGTGGGCTTAGCCCTGGAAGGTCACTTTTGCTTTCCTTTCGTTGGGCTAACAACCCCATAAATGTTTGCTCTTTTGGCCAATACCATCTTGAAGTAGATGTGTATCTGCTGAATAGCAAGAAAATAAGGGCCCACAGTGAAAGGCTAGAGGCAGAAGGAGCCACATCTTTGGGAAGTTCTTGGCATTTGGACAGTACTAGAGATACTCCTAACATTCTGTTCCAGGTCCATGAGAGCTTAAGGATCTCATAAGCTCTTCACATTTCTATGACTCCGAAGCTCTGTGGACTTGTTTCCTAATGACAGAACCTAAACTCAGTTCAGACAGCAACAAAATGATCAACTAATACCAGTGTCATTTAACAGCCTCCAAGAAAGGATATGTCTCCCAGGGAAATCTCAAACCGTTCCCATGTCTGTTCCCACCCTGCATACCCTATCACCACATCAAGATCCTCCCCTTCCTGATGTAAGTCAGCATTCAGAACAAATTCTGCCCTGCATTGCACCATGGTTGAACCCTGAAGACAGATGCTGCAGTGATGAACAGTGGGGGAGGAGAGGCTGTGGATAGTGAACTCACTGGGTGCTGAGTCACTTGGATGGATGGTGCTGAGTCACCTCAGGAGGTGGGTGGTCCTGATGGTTGTATAACAGTGTAAATGTACTTAATTCCACTGGGCTGCACCTCTAAAAGTAGTCTAAAATGGTTACCTTCATGGTGTGCATATTTTACCAAAGTTTGAAAATTACTCTGCCCTTCATGTCATCCCTGTGTACCAGCCTCTTTCTGGCAAGCCTCTACTGAAAGGCATGCAATAATTCCCAATGCAGCTCGTGGATCAACAAACGTTTGCAGGTTTTCAAGCAAAGCAAAACTTCTTGACCAGGAGTCTTTGGATCCTGCTCCTCTGTCTAGTGAGGCGATGTCCAAAAGGGGTATGTGGAATGGCTGTGTATGGGCAAGGCTGAGAGAGGAAACATTAGGACAGAGTGTGGTGGGGAGACAGAGAACAAGGGAGAAAGGGCTGGAAGAAGAAGAAGAAAACAAACATTGTGCTCAGAAGAGCCGTATTTTCATTTGATTCTGTAAGGAAGCTGAGCAGGGTCTCCTCCCAGGCACCCAGTATTACAGAGTATTATTCTGCTGTGTAAAAGTAATGTCATGATGTCCATGGCTGTCCTTCAAAGGCACTCGCTCTGCACAAGACAGTCATCAACATAATGTTTGTGATTATTTCAGGTGAGTCTTACAACAATCCTATATGGGAACTGCTGTGACTTCTTTTTCCTTTCAGACTTTAATTCTTTTCCTAAATATGATTAAATATACTTTCTATAAAATTTAACATCTTAAGGATGCAATTCAACACCATTGGCTGTATTCTCAATGTTGTGCAACTATTTCCACCTACCCAAGAACTCCTCTTATCAGCCCATTCTGAAGCTCTGTCCCCATTAAATCCCAATGACCAGTTCCCCCAACTCTGACTACTTTAGCTGTCACTCTACTTTCAGCCTCTGGGAATCTGGGTACCCTAAATTCTTCATCGAATGGAGCCATACAATTTTGTATCTGGCCTACCTCACAAGCGTGGCTGCAAGATTCACTCAGGGGTGCAGCATAGGCCAGAAATTCCTTTATTTTAAGACTTAAAAATACTGAATTGTGTGAAAGTGCCACATGATACTTGCCATTCAGCCATCTCTAGACAGTGGGGTTGCATCTATCTTCTGGCTACTGTGAATAATGCCAGTATATGTGTGCAAACAGGATGTAAACACAAAGTAAGACATCTCTGTGGCATCAGTGGTGATGCCAGAATTTGAAGCCAAGCAAATGGACTTAGGAGACCACACTGGAATTATTTTGTGACCCAATGCAGTTATTAAAACCAGGCAACTTCATTACAACCAAGGAAACAATCTAAGTGTCCATCAACTGATAAATGGCTAAAGCAATGCTGTTACATATATACCATGGAATACTATTCAGCGGAATCTTATCATTTGTAGCAACATGGATGGAACTGGAGATCATTGTGTTAAGTGAAACTATCCAGGCACAGAAAGGCAAGTACTGTATGATCTGCTTACATATAGAATCCACAAACTTGATCTCACAGACATTGAACGTAGAACGGAATTTACCAGAGGCTGGAGTGAATGAATGGGGGAATGGATGAATATTGGGTCACAGTTAGTTAGAACAACTCAGATGTGCTGTTGTATGGTAGGGTGACTATATACAGGTTACAATAATGTACTATAATGTTTAAAAAAAACTAGAAGAATTTATATAGCTTTCACTGTAAAGAAATGATAAATATTCAAAGAGATAACCATGTTTAATCTGATGCAAATATTCCCTGATGTATGTACATATTGGAACCTAACATAATAGTGCATTGATACAAACCATTTCAATGCTTGTCTGTAACACTGAAAATCAATCTGAAGAGAGAGAGCAGAGTAATAACGTCACTGACTGTCACATGGGCAGGGCTTCTTTCTACAGACTCAACTGTAGACTTACAACATATTAAATAATTCAGAAAACAATCTATACCACTGGAAACTGTTAAAACAAGGATAATCAGGTACCAGGTAACAAGAGAATACACACTGAGAGGTGAGGGTTCAAGAAACCAGGGCTCAGTATATGTGTGTTGGTGGGGAGGGTAGTCTTTTGAAGCGCCAGTTTGAGTCAAACATTGGGAGAAGCGGGTTATTTCATTATTAAGTGTAAGTCATGATTTTAAACTAAAACAAGTTCTGATATGATTCCAACTAGAATGTGAAAGCTATATGAATTTTTGTATTTCGTAAATTATCATGTAAAATTTATTATGAAAATTCTTAAGTATAACTGAGAGACTTTTAATAAAGATTCCCTGTAACTCTGCGCTGGGTTTAAACATTTTTAAGGCTTTCACATCTTTTATCCCTTTTTCTCTTTCTTCCTTCCTCATTCTCCCTTTCTTTTGTTTCTAATCGCTAAAGAATTTTAAAATAAATTTCAGCCATCTTGTCATTTCACATCTATGTATTTAGCATATATGTCTGAAAAAATAGACTAGACGGGTCCTTACATAACTAACATGCCATTCTCACACCCTAAAAATAAAAAATAATTCTTGGTCATGTAACACTCATTCCATATTCAAATTACCCGAGTGTCTTGGGGTCTCTTGCCACGTGGCCTGCATGACTCAAGAACCAAAGAAGATTCTTGCACAGTGAGCTCGAAGTCTCTGCTGTCTGCAGCCTCTTTCAGTGCAGAACTGGTCCTGATCCTCTCAAGTATGTGTCATTGGCTTTTTGAAGATGAGCAAGTCGGTTGTCATGAAAAACAAAAAACAAAAAAAAAACCAAAAAACAAAAAACTCTTTGCTGGGATTGTTTTTCTGTCCTCTGTCCTCTCCTTTATAATGTCATTTAACCTCTCTCTCTCTCTCTCTCTCTCTCTCTCTCTCTCTCTCTCTCTCTCTCTCTCTCCATATATGTTGTAGATATTTAACAAGCATATTCCACAAACTATAGATTAGTTAAAAAGTTAAGTGTTTATTTAACTCTAAATCTTTAATGTCTTGCTTTTGGTTCAAGAATATTTAGTAGGTACAAATTGTACACACCTTCTTGCCTCCTATCAAGAGACCTAGCTGACTGGCTATTGTATCCTTAGGTTCAAATTACAACAGCTGCTCCTTCCAAGGTCCAAGTCCCTACCCAACTTAGAGCTACGGATTTCATCATTGCTAATCTCTTCCTGTACCATCTTGTGTTTTATTGTAGGCTGAAAACACTGACTTTCCAGTGAAGCTGTTGCTGCTACGCAACAAATGACCCTACCACCAAGTGGCATAAAACAGTAACCATCTCCCTTGCATAGCTTCATGACTCCGGGTTTGAGCAGAGCTTGCTCTGGGTTGTCTGATTCATTTGTTGGGTATTGAAAGAGACATTCCTTGATCCCATTGCAGTCAGCTGGGTTCTGGGATGGCAAATCGAGTAGGGGTTTGATGGTCTGGCTTCTCGGCCATCATCCCTGTGAATGATCTTAACACATGGCTAGCTGGAGCTTCTTCACGTCACCATGGTTTCAAGGTAGTTTTCTGTGACCAGTGGTTTCAGAGAGGGGCTATTTTAAGATCAAGGGCAAAAACTACAGTTCTCATAGGGCCCAGCTTGGAGAGCTCCACAACATCACTTCCACCTCATCCTTCATTCAGAACAAGTCATGTTCAGACTCTCTTGCTGGGACAATCAGTGTCACAGCACAAAAGAGGACTGGGGGTGATGGCTATTCTTGTTAGTCAACTTGACTATATCTGGAGTGAACCACAATCCAGAAGTGGAGGGCACAGTTGTGATCAAGATCTTGAAGCAGGAAGACAATGTGCCTTTGATCTAGATCTTGAGGCTGGAAGACACACTCTTTGGATCTGGATCTTGAGGTGGGAAGACACACCTTTAATCTGGACCATGCCTTCTGCTGGAAGCCTATATAAGGACAATGGAAGAAGGCAGGGTCCTTTTATTCATCTTCTTGCCCTCGCCTTGCCAGCACGTTCATTCCTGCACTGGCATTGGAGCCTGCTTCTTCAGGATGCCAGCATATACAGAAGACCAGCTGAGAAACTCAGCCTCAGGGGACTAAGCAACTACTAGGACTATTAGGACTACTTGGACTTTCCATTCCCAGCTAGCTATTGTTGGACTGCAGCCTGTAATTCATTATATATATATATATATATATATA
>CABHPQ010163684.1:0-24915 GCA_902168405.1 Peromyscus aztecus | reverse complement strand
GATCTTCTAACTAGGCCAATTTTCCACCTTTTCCTAAAGAACTTTCCTTCACAAGCTAGAAGTGCTATGCGTGCATGCAAAGACGGTGAATGAACAGCTTGGTCAGTTCCATTGCCAATGGTCAAGCAAAGGGTTGAAGTCCTCACTGCTATCAGTGGTTTCCAATCAGTTCTTTCCGGTGTGTACATATTCCTCTCTTTTGCTCTAGTTTTTAAACCCCCCTTCAGACTCACTGAGTTTCTATTTTTACAGTGACTTTCAGTTTCTCAGCTATCATCTTCTGATGCTCATACTGCTTCATCTTGGGGCAGCAGTGCTACATTTTTCTCCCTTTCCCACCTTTAGGTACTAGGGATTGTCACTATGGCAGGGACAATCTAGCCTTTGCTTCTAGATGGAACTAATAAAGTTTAAAATCATGAGTTCATATTGATATTGTAAAATTCATGTTCTAAGAACTTTCCTTATCTCCTTTGATTTTTACCTTTGTATTTGTTTCATGCAGGAACCATCTGCTCTGGTTTGCCTACTGCTTTATCCTTCAAACTGGGAAAAATAAGCAGGATATAACATTATGCATCCTACCAGCAATATGATTATGGAATGGCTTTAACATCATGTTCTTGCTCTGTTTGCCCACACAAAATATTCCTCCGCTGGAAGTACAGGTTAATTGGTGCCCTTCTAAATTCACTTGAAATCATTATTTGCTATGTATTTATGCCTCATATTCATATACAGTATGTTTATTGACTTCCGTGTGTTTTAAGACACTCTATTAACTCTGGACACCATGGACATGGCTCAGAAAGGGGAGGTCTCACTTCAGTCCCTGCCTTTATACAGAGATTTTTTCCTACCCTTATCTCTCCAGATTCTGTTTTAGAAATACAAGCTAATAGTTAAACATATTTATATTACCTCTCTTTTTTACATAAAAAGTCTATATTCTATAATTTGCTAGTTACATTCTGTTGCATACCCAAACTCTATATCCATGGGTAGACCTTTCTCCTTTTCTTCTGTGTACAGTTCATTTGTGTGGACATTCTGTTGTTTATTCCCTCAAACCCCTAATTAATGGAGATACCTGGGTTGTTTCCAGTCTTGTGCTAAGATAAATACACTAAAATGGCTAATTTTGTGGATGTGCCTTGCTGTGTTTTTGGCAGTCTGGGAAGGATTTCTGCAAGTGAGAGTTTCTGATCAAAGTGTTTAGTCATGTATAATTTTTCTAGATATTACCAATTTTCCTTCTATAGCAACCGTATCATTTTACAGCTTCTCCAGTGACACCCAATATATCTTGTTTCTCCCACAGCCTCACTCGAAATTGTCCTGATGAACACGAGTGTTTTGCCAATCTGTTGTCTACGGGTACTTTTTCAGTGGAATTGTCCCTGCCCCAACCCTTTCATTTGGTTTTTTCCCTGCTGGTATTCCTTGTGTAAGCATGGGGAAGACACATATGCAGGCCAGCGGTCAACATCAAGTGACTTTCTCCATTGCTCTCCAACAATACCTTTTGGGATGGGTTTTCTTATTGAACCAGGAACTTGCTGTCCAGTGGGTCTCAGGGATCCTCTTGTCTCTGCCTCCCCAGAGCTCAGATTATAGGCACATACTACCATGTATGGCTTTTACATCAATGCTGGGGAATCACACTCAGGTCCATATATGCCTATGCAGCAAGCACTTTACTGACTGAGTCGTCTCCCTTTAGGATCTGTTTATTACAGGCTTGCTCAGTCTGTCCTTGGATTCTGTTTACAAGTGATTTGGGCTTTGAAATTACACCTGACGTTTTGAAGCTATTCCCTGGTCTCAGGACTCAACCTGCACTGATGCAAGGTTCTATGCAAACATAGAAAGCCATGACAGGTTGAGCTGTTACTAGGCTTAAGCTTAAGTTTAAGCAGCTATACTGGGTGCTTCCTAGGGTCCCCATATCAGAGGCTATCTAATTGGAAGTATCTTCACTGAAGAAAGACTCAGCATGATCCTTCACCTTAGAAGCAATGATAGCATCCATCCTCTGTCATCCCTAGAAAGAGTGTCTGCTTCAAAGCCTTGCCCAGGGGACTTACCTGATATCTGCAGCTGCCCATCTCAGTTAAAACAGGTCTGTAGCTTCGAAGAGTTTTCCTGCTTGGGCCTGATGGGGAACAGTGTCCTGGGTCAATGAGGGCTCAAAGGAATACCTTATATCTTCATGTCATGTGCCTAGGGATACCTCAGTTTAGTACAAGAAACTCTTGGAGAAAAAACACCCTTGTGCCCAGTGACTAGTGACAGCAAGTGTATAAGGTAATGGGGAGAAGATAGTGACTGTCCAGAGAAGGGGTACCAGGCACTTCACTGTCAGGTTAGAAAAAGAAAACTGAACACAGAATTGTGGTGGTACTGTGTTCCCCAAAATATTGTGCACCTTAATAAACTTATCTGGGGTCAGAGAATAGAATAGCCACAATATTAAACATAGAGGTTAGGCAGTGGTAGCATACGCCTTTAATCCTAGCATTCCAGAGGCAGAAATCCATCTGTTCAAGGATACAGCCAAGCATGGTGACTCACGCCTTTAATCCCAGGGAGTGGTAGTAGAAAGCAGAAAGGTATATAAGGCGTGAGAACCAGAAACTAGAAGCATTTGGCTGGTTAAGCTTTTAGGCTTTGGAGCAGCAGTTCAGCTGAGATTCATTCTGGATGAGGACTCAGGCTTCTAGTCAGAGGAAACAGGATCAGCTGAGGAACTGGCAAGGTGAGGAAGCTGTGGCTTGTTCTGCTTCTCTGATCTTCCAGCATTCACCCTAATAATTGGCTCCAGGTTTGATTTTATTAATAAGAACATTTAAGATTCCTGCTACACAGAACTTCATTGCTTCAATATCTTATCTGCCCCCCAACTCTAATCACAACCCAAATAGTTTTAAGATCGTTAACAAGGACAGAGTGCAGGAGGATAGGAAGAATAATTCCTAATGGCCTAACTTCCAATGCACCATAGGATGATATTAGCTGACAATTATATTCAAAGTGGCTCATAGAAGTATTTTGAGCATTGTCCACAAAAAGGAACGACTATTTAAAGTGACAGATAATCCAGTAGCCCTGATCAGGTCAGATACACGTATTGAAGATTCAAAGCACACCTTGTAAATATGTACAACTGTTACAGCAATTACAAGTAGAAGGTGAAGAAATAGTAATAAAATAGTGATATTTTTATCATGCTTTAAATTTCATATAAAAGTTCCTCTTGTGCTGCTCAAGACCACCACACCCATGTGGCAGGAAGCACTTAATGACCACCCTCTCTGAACCCCCAAAGAAAACCTGAATGGTGTTAAGCCATTCCGGACCACATGGGTGTCAAAGAAGAGAGAGGAGACCAAGGCTGGGTGCTGTGGTGGTGGGCAGTGTGGGGGTGGTGACTGTAGCCACACAGGCCCCAGGACAAGGGTGTAGCTTGGTTCGGGTGCTCTGCAGCTGCCACTTCAGTTTCTTAATAAATTTTATACAGAAGGTGCTATAATTTAATTTTGGGCAGAGCCATTCCTGGCAAATTTCATGTTTTTAATCTTTCCTCCTAAGAATTAAAGTGGTGAATGTCAACTGGAAAACATTTTATTTTTGAACACACTGGGTTTCAAGTAGAATTGAGTCAGATTGCCTGCCGCTGGGGACTTACCTGAAGCTCTTGGTCCACAGCACAGGAGAGGTGACTTGCCTCACCAGCATCAGCCACTCACCCAAGGCCCAAGGCATAGAATGGGCAGCTGCCTAGTCTTTCAGGCAGTTCTAAGGATGAACCCAGGGCCCTTCGCATGCTAGGCAAGGCCACTGCTGTTGAGTTATAGCCCCATCCCTCTTTTACCTTTTATTTTTTAATTTTATTACTTATTTTACACACCAACCACAGTTTCCCCTTCCTCCTTTCCCCCTACTCCCT
Organism: Peromyscus aztecus; assembly: GCA_902168405.1. NCBI lineage: Eukaryota > Metazoa > Chordata > Mammalia > Rodentia > Cricetidae > Peromyscus > Peromyscus aztecus. The sequence goes on along the minus strand of CABHPQ010163684.1, from coordinate 20,966 downwards.
CCCCCAACCTCCTTCCTACACCCCACCCCCATCCACTCCTCAGAAAGGGTAAGGCCTCCATGGGAGTTAACAAAACGTGGCATATCAAGTTAAGGCGGGCCCAAGCTCCTCTTCCCTGCATCAAGGCTGGGCAAGGCAACCCAGAATAAGGAATAGGTTCCAAAAAGCCAGCTCATGCCCCAGGAACAGATCCTGGTTCCACTACTACGGACCCCACAAACAGACAAAGCTACACAACTGTCACCCAGATGCAGAGAGCCGAGGTCAGTCCCGTGCAGGCTCCCTAGCTGTTGATCTAGAGTCCATGAACTCTCTTTTTTGAGACAGAGTCTCACTAGGCTGTCCAAGATGACCTTGAATTTGCTTTGTGTCCCTAGCACATGTTGAACCTGTGATCTTCTTGCCTTAGCCTTCTGAACAGCTGGGGATTATAATCCTGGGCCTCTTGACCCTGTGTCAAGATGTTTTATGATAAAAATCAGGTCACATTCCCCTGCAAGACAAATGTAGTAGAAAGATTTGTACAAAAGGTGAGAGAGAAATAAATATATTTTTGCCTGGCGTATAATTATGTTGACTATTGACCCCAAAATAAGCCATGGTGTAGAACTCAAAATCGTGTGTGTGTGTGTGTTTATATAGAAGTGTGTTGGTGTTCACAGGATTGAATCAGCAGTCTTCTACTATGCTGGGAGAACAGAGGCCATGTTGAAAGGTAACCTGGTTGATCTGTAAGACTTGAGACTGTCACAGCGGGCGGTATCACGATGATACCACGAAGGGAACATTTAGAATGCGCCTTCAGAATTGCAGACAGGTTGCTTTCTAACATTTGCAAGTTCGCAGGTTAATTTAAAGAATAGTGAGAAGGAAAAAGAGAAAAATGAGCAACGAGAGCCAGACATAAAGAAAGCACCAGCAATACATATTTGCTTATTCAAAGGGCAATTAATTACAGGTTAGCCCTGTGCTCCAGGCCCCTTCCCAAGCGCTGTGGTTCCAAGAGAATAATCGCACAAAACGTTTTTTAGGAAGCACGAGTCTCTACAGAACCAATATAAATCACCTCTTTTCTTTACCACTGGTTCTTCTGCTAAGAAGCTGTATAAATTTAAAGACATGCTCCCTAACGCACCTTCATTGGAGCTGCCCGGTGACCAGTTGAGGGCCTTGAACAAGTGGAGGAGGAGATGATCTCCCCAGTATCTGATTTATTTGTTATTCCTTTGGGAATTAACAGAGGGTAGATCCAGAGAGAAATTCTTCTGTAGGTTGTGCAGTATTGGCATTTGGTGGACGGATAATAGAACCTGGGGTATGTTGTTATCAGAGATAATATTGATTCTATCAGCAGCGTTAAGCTACAGTTTTCCCTCGTCACTATTTATGCAACTCTCTGTGATTTGTGTTCAGCAGTAATCATTTTTCTGTGGCTGCTGCAGTTTTATGGCTATGGGGTACAGAAGCTACATCCCAAAGATTTGGGATTGAGTTTTGAGAATAATGACGGGGAGATCAAAGATGTTTTGGAATTAGAATTAATTGTTTAGGATGAAAAGGAAGCATGGGTCTTTTATTTTATTAGTTGCATGAGGTGTTTAAGAGATAAGCAGTGGCAAGTGGAAGAATGCAGATAAAATCAGAGGCAATTTCAAGAGGGAGCAGAGAGGAAATTAGTGAGAACCTGATGCTTTTTTTTTCTTTTTCCATGGGGGAGGAATTCAAAGGGTGGAGGGGGGTTATGGAACCTTAGACTTTGTGCATGAGAGGGAAGGGTCTACCTTTGAGTTACATCCCCAAACCTTAAACTGTTGCTTTAACATAGATACCTGACTATTCCCTGCTGGCTCCTTCACGAGCAAGAGCAGGAGAGGTTGGCTTTCGCCAAATAGTAAACACTGCAAACATAACAGAACATTATTTTTTAAGATTAAGTTTCAAAATTCTGTGCGTGTGTTGGGGATGGAGTACATACACATGAGGTGCCTGGAGAGACAAGAGGATCCTGGGAAGCTGGTGTTACAGGTGGTTGTGAGCCTCCTTACATGGGTACTGAGACCCAAACTAGAATTCCCTGCAAGAGAAGTATACGCTCTCAACCACTGGACCATCTCTCTGGCCCCCGTGAATGAACACGGGGAAACAACAACAACATATTCATGTAGATTTATACAGCCAAAGAATAGATTGAAAAATAAAAATGAAACGCAAGAGTCCTCATAGTCCCACCCACTCACCCACCACTTAGTTCATTACAATACAGAAAGTATTGAAGGCCTATGCCCATATGTAGATCTAGAGATCCGGGAAGGAATTCCTGGACTGGGATCACACAGGGGTAGTTGAAAGCCCAGAACTTTATCATGGGAATTTGCTCGAACTTAGTCCCTAAAGTCACAGGTTCCTAAAGACAGCTGTGATTTCTGTGTATCTAACGTAGTCATGGACAACTGATCCTGCCACTCACTCTGTGTCTGCTGCCACACCAACAGCAGTGGCCTTGCTCTTGCAGATTGAAATGGAGCATCAGGCAGCAGGCATCCCTCCTGCTCCTGTGGACATGTTAGAGTCTACCTTGTCCTGGGCTTGTCTAGGCCTGGAGTTTGTACTCAGCATCCACTCTTTGTCCCACGACTTCCTGGAGCGGCTTTCTGGGAAAATGTCATGGGCGATGTTGATTTCCTGTCTCCTCCACAACACTGCTGGATCTGGGAGGTAGATTCCCTTCACACTGGCTTTTTTTTTTTTTTTATTTTTTTTTTTTTTAATCTGGAGAATGCACAGGAGCCTCTCGCCTTGTAATACACAGTCTGTCTCATTCATAAAATCTTGTCCTGGAAAAAGCCTCATTCATTCCCACAGAAGAGCCGCAGTTGGGAGGGCAAGGGCATTCAAAACCTTGGGAGATAGGAGACAATAGCCGAGTGCTTGGCAGCAGCTCCTGGGCTGCGTTAGCAACATGTACCAACGCCAGGGAGAGGATAAAACGCTGCAGTTATTTACTTGTCTCTTAGGAGCAAAAGAGTCTCTTTGCCTCTAATATAGATGCCAAATCCTCAGGACCCGAGTGAGGAAATGATGAGCTGTGTGGAGGATTGGCACAAAGTCCTGTGCTCCGAGATAGTGAGGCATTTTGCTTGAAAGCATCCGTTGTTTAAAGAGAAAACGAGAATTGTGGGATTTTGTTGTCAATCAAGGGTCAGCAGCTTCCTCTCCCACTGGACGTTCACACACAAGATCCCCGGTACCCTCCTCCTCCCTCATCCTGCCAGAGAGCCAGGCTGTCCTGTTCTTTGGCCCACCAAAGGCAGATGCTTCCCTTTTGGAATCTCATCACGGGCAACTTCAACCTTAACCAACGCTTCCCACGTTAGTAATCGCCAAATACTAAACATGACAAAATTCAGACAAATAGGGCATCCCTCCGGCGTAGCTCCTTTTTTGCGGAGAGCTCTCTAGAATCTGGAGCACAATAGGTCTGTGTTTATTTTTCCACCAGTAGCATAATGTGACTGATTTACAAGAAGAGTTAACTGGAGTGGTAATCTGACAGTGATGGAGAAGCCGCTCACTGGCACAGTCACTCACACTATCATATTAGTCGCCTCCTCTACTAAGGCAGTGTGGTCGATAATTGGAACGCTTTTATGTCTAGTGGTTCTGACAAACCTCTTCTTCAGGTCACATATGGGCGGTCTAGCTCTCTGCTCAGCCCAACAGTGGCAAATAATTTAAACTGAGAAAGTATTGTTCTCCTCACATTGTGGAGCAAGAGCAGTTCAAGGGAAGCGGGACTTGCGTGGCAGGCTACCTGCTGGTGTGTAGTAAAATAAGATGGACATGATACCGAGTTGGGAGTACAATTAAATCTATTTTGCACCAATGTGTTGCTGGACAGATGAGTTTCCACATGACAGACCTTTATGATCTTTAAGGTAGACTGAACTAATAGATTGGTGTGGAGCTCACTGAAGTTACCAAGGATGAGAAAGCAGGCAGTGGGTACATTTGAACTACAGGTTTCTCATATGCCCCACGTCATGCTGAGTTTTTATAGCTCCTGGCTTTCAAAAAGCCTGTTTCAAAGAGGTTTGCGCTAGACTGGGCATGCAGTTTTGCTCTGCAGATATTGTCGCTGCCGATTTAGTGGAATGCAATTAGGAAGCCTAAATTAAGTGGTAATGGAGAACCAGCTCTTGAAACTGGGGTTTCCACGGCAACCACTGCTTACAATACAGCCTTCAGTTCGTTTTCCCACTTTATCTGCAAAATGCACAATTGAGCTTTAAAACAGCTCGGCGCTGGAAAACGCACTGTAAACAACTGTTTGCAATGAGAGTTTTACACTGTCTTTAAATACAACAAACCATCACATAAAATTTACTTGTCCGCACTAATAATGTGAAATCTGGGTTGCCGATCGGGATTTTTAAAATGTGTTACTCCTTTCCCATCATCAGATTTATTTTTAAGAAGAGATGTCACAAGTCATTAGGTCGCTCAACTTTGGTCATCCCTGCTCTATTTTCAGCCCCCTTGACAATCTGTGTATTCCCAACAGTCCTACATTAAAACACATTTTTTTCCTTTCAGCACACAGAACATTGTCTTAAATAATCACACAATGCTCTTTGTCAACGGTCTCTTTATTCTGGCAACACTTTGTAGATTCTTTTTAAAATATTTTCCCCTTTATAACATATGATAGACTGGCAAGACTTTCATATTTACTAATTCGGACCTTTCTTCAGGTGAGACCAGCATCCCATCTCTCTGCACATTTAAAGGTTAACCAACCAGGAACTTCTTGTGTCATTCTAACAGGCAAGACAGTTGAAATACAGCAGGAAGTAGGTGTATTTTCCAACACACAGTTCTTTAAAACAACTATGGGGGATTTGCACCTTTGTGAAATTCATTTTCTTCTATGGTAGGGAATCCATATTTTATTATATAGTGCTGGCACTGTTTTCTTGTGTCAGGATTATACGCACACAGCCATCTATAACACATGCATGCGATTTTTTTTGCACAGGGGGAAAAATCAAATTGAGTACCGCAACAAGGAAAGAAGGATAGAATTTGGGGTCTCCTAGCAATAACACTCCGTTTAATTGCCAGTCTTAACAGGGTGATCACTGGGACATGTCCAGACAGAGCCAAGCAGCTGGTGAAAAGTCATGAGTCCTGCACAGCACAGAAGGTAATGTTCCCCAGCAGTTCGTGCTCTCTCAAGGTTGGCTTATTATGTGTGTGTGTGTGTGTGTGTGTGTGTGTGTGTGTGTGTGTGTGTGGTTTTTTGTTGTTTATTTTTACTGTGAGAACATGCAGAGAGAAAGACATGGAGTGTGTGTGTGTGTGTGTGTGTGTGTGTGTGTGTGTTGGTGGTGGTGGTGGTGGTGGTGTGATATGTTCTCTACGGCCTTGGAACATGTCAGGTAGGGAATAAGCTCTCCACAGTAAGCGTATCTCTCAGTAGCAGGGCCTGACTGTTGAAACCCTGACTTCCTGCAGGGCCTTCCATTTTGACATCAGCTGATTTAAATGGCACAGAAGCTTTATTAAATATTTTTTTTCATTTCCCCACTATTTGGTGATACTCTTAAAGTGGCTCCTATAATTTCACATTTGGGGAATATAAATGTTGAAGAAAACCATAAAGAACCACATAAAGAAAAACTTGGCTGCTATTTTTTAAGACTCCTGATATTTTCAAAAATCTTTTCCACACTCTTTGTCACTGCTGTGGGCTCAAGCAAAGCTTTATTGTCGCTCTTTACTCCAAAAACTATAACCACTCATTTAGCATCTTCAAGGCTTTAAACTTGGAGAAATTCCATACATCATTTTGTTTATTTAAACATTTTAGCCAATCCTGACCCAGCTATTGATGAGGAATGCCTCTTATGTTTCCAATGCCTTATGATGAAGGGTCAGTTTCCAAGAGGAAAAACCATGAAGCATTCACAGTATTTATAAAGATGTCCTCACTCAACATCAGTGGCTGTTCCCCCCAAATATGCAAGATCACACAGAGATTCTTCTTGTCCTGCCACAATGTGTAAATTGATCTGTATGCATTCAATTCTTTTTGAGAAAGTTTCCAGTGTAAGGAACTCCGTTGCATATTCCAATAGCACATTCTTTGAAAGCTACATTTCAGACTAAGCATATGTTTCATGATTTACCCTCTCCAGGGAGCCAGTTTGAATTCAGGCACTAGAGGGTAGGGGGCTTACACTTAGAAGAAGGTTGCAGGATCAGTGGCATGTGTTGTCTTCCTAGCCGAACTCTTTTTAAGTATACAAAATAATAAATAAATAAATAAATAAATAAATAAATAAATAAATAAATAAAAAACATGCTCACAGTGCCAGGAGCAACTGTCAGTGCCCCCCAAGAAGCATGGACAGACCATCCCTTAAGTGTCCAGCTGTGGGTGTGCCCCTCTTCACTGTACATAGCAAAAGATATACAGAATCCTGCCATGTCCATCCCTAACCAGTGGCCTGTCTCCATAAGCCCCACCCTAAGAGAAACAGCTGGCCACAGAATCATGGTAAAGTTACAGTCATTTACACCATTTTTATTCTAATTAGACATTCGTCTCAGCTCTCTTCTCCACACTCAGAAGTTGTGCTCAGGATAGACTCCGAAGGAAACTAGCTGGAGACTGGGGTAGATGGGCTCTGCCTTAGGTTGATTTTAGCAACTCAAAGTTCATTGTGAGTAGTGGGGTTGTTGTTCATCAGTCTCCAATTCTGTACTGTAATGTCACTGTGCAGACTCGGCCTCCAGCTGGTGTTCCATGAGCAGCAGTCACGAGTGGTCCATGTGAGGGCAGCACTTAGGTGAGTGTTCTGGAAAGACAGGCTGGATCTTGGTGGTTTGGTTCCGTTTTGAGGATTAAACCTATCTGCTTCATCTTTTAATAAGGACCTGAGCCCACAGGTAACTGTCCTCAAAAAAACAGTGGTTGAGTTACCATTTTACCTCCAGTGTGTGTGAGGTGAGGACAGATGGATGGGGGCATGAGTCTAGTGTGTTTTCTCTTCAGCAGAACTAGCCTGCACAGGTAAGAATGCCAGAGGTTAATGCCAATTCCAATGCTGTCTGCCATGAACTACAGTCATTGAAGTAAATATGGTTCCTGAAGAAGAGGGTCTCTGCTTTGATTACATGGAGATGCTCCTGTAGCCCCTTCCCTTCGGGTGACGTAAACATCTTAAGAATAAGCACAATAAATATGTCTCTAAGCACGGTGTATTGTGATTATAATTAGCTCTTCCTCTTTTATGGGTTGCATGCATCAGATTATGTCTAATTACTCCCAGGCAGTTTGCTGGGTTCCTATTTTTGTGAGAAGTCTCACAATACATCTTTACAGCCATAAAGACACTCATTTGCTTATACTGAGGCCTTTATGCACAACTTGCCTCCTTTCTATTTGAAGAGAAAAATTAAAGATGAACATCATTAGGGGTTTCTCTTTAAAACCAGCAATCTAAGCACGCTGCAAAAAAAAAAAAAATCAATGCCTCATAGGCTGGCTAAAATTCTGCAATAAATTCTTGCATTTAGAGACTTTTCCATGGCCAGGTAGGTGGTCATGCCATAGAAACTGAGTATCTGTGATGCTCTTATCTCTGCTTAGAATATTTAATTGCTTTTCCTGCACAGGATTGGATTGGACTTGCTGGATGCTGGGTGACTGATGAAGGAAGTCTCTGGATTGGACAGACCAGGGGTCCCAGGGTGCAGGGTGCTATTGTTAGGAAACCTGACCTGAATTGTGTCAAATTCAATTTTGGTAGAATTTAAAGTTATGTTTTAGTAAAGACAGATGCAACTGGGTTTTCTGTACCTCAAACATTAGTTTTAATAAAGGTTTAAAACCGTCTAGGAAGTGTTCCTGGCTTGTAACTTTGTTTAGATTTTTAAATGTGTTTTTTGTAAATTCAACATCTCCTAGAATTTTTATTTTCAATCACATGGCAGGGCATATTTCTTGGAATTCCGTAGATGACCTTAAATGCCTAACTTTCAAGCTTATGCAATTCTTTTGAGATTTTATTTGAAGTTCCAATATTTCTCCCTTCCCTTTCCTCCCTCCGAGCCTTCCAGCATCCCCCTACCCATTCTCCTTAAAGTTCCTGGGCTCTTTTGTCACTGTTATTGAATGCATAGATGTATATGTATATACATTTATATTCTAAAATATAACTTACTCAGTCTATAAATTGTTACTTGTAGGTTTGCACTGTCTTTCAAATTTATGTTTGCTTTTTTTCATCCTTTTCTGTGCTTCCATTTCTATTATGATAGAGTCTAGAGATCAGCATCCAACATCAGGTGCATTCAGAGTGATAGGGCTGTAGTCAGGGGCAGCTTGAATCTCGGTGTCTGATACTGACCTGTACATTTGGATCATTTTTATGACCTAAATAAAACCTAAAGATTTTTTAAAATATACATATCCACATATCTTGGAAGAAGGAAATTTTTACTTTTGTCTCATATGTTTTGAAATATTTAACCCTTTTTCAGAATTCTTCTTTGTGTTTCAAGCCCTATCATCTAATAAGTTGCTTGTATGAAGAATAAAGTGTAAATTTTTTGTTTCCAAAATACATTAAGAAAGGAGGAATATTTGTCTGCCAATCACTTGGCAGAGCCTTTGGTGCACAGTAGACACCCAATTAACACCTGTTGAGAAAGAATCAAGTGAATTTAAAGACATCTAAAATCATATAAAATGAAAGGCAGAGCCAATGACATGGCCCATCAGGTAAGAGCACTTGCCGCCAAGACTCATAATCTGAGTTCAATTCCAAGAACTCACATGGTGGAAGGAAGGAACCAGTTCCTACACATTGTCCTCTGACCTCCACACTCATGCTGTGGCGTGGGACACACACACACACACACACACACACACACACACACACACACACACAAATTAGTAAATGTAAGAAAGTTAAATACATAAAACCATGTTTTATTTCACTGTGAAAGCTGAATTTTTAACATTTGAACACTAGCAAAATTTAGACCCCACAGTGCCAAACTTCACAGATCACCAATAGCCCAGGATCAACATTTCCAGATGTGTAATCGTTACCATATACTGGATAGTAGACACAATTGGTGGTGAATACGACCTGTCATCTACTTAGGTCCACATTACATCACGGTGACTACAGTACCAATGACGAAGATGATGATGATGATGAAGATGGTAGCCTCAATTATATGAGCTTAGTGCTTTACAAACATAAATTTATTTGCTCCTGATTATAGTTCTGGCCCTATAGTCCCAGAAGAAAATGCAAGTAAAGAAAGATTTAGTAATTGGTTAAAGAAAGAGATGGGGCCAATGTTTGAGGCCTGGCAGCAAGCCCTACCTTCTATTACTGTTATTATAATAAAGATGTATTGCTTATTTTACTCTCATCCTTGTAGCAGATCACCTATGCTAAAATTATACCTTGTTCTTGGGGGCGCTTATTAGTCCAATCTTTAGAGAAGCTGAGATACTAACCTGTTCATAAATCCCTCCACCTGCATGCCTTGACTCTTCTGCCAACCTAAGACCCCTGAAAAACTTCTACCATTACTCAGTGCTCCCCAAAATGCCTCCCCCAGCATCCCTTCCTACCTTCCCCAATGCTCATTGCTCCCAACAGGGGGACCTCGCTCCGTTCTTCCTCCATGTCCATACAACAACCTAGCTAACATTTTCATTGTTTTTTTTTTATATTGACCCCCCCTTAAACTATATCTTCACCTCGATTTGAAAAAACGAAATGCTTTAAGATGAATAAAAGTATATACTTAAAATTAATAAAAGTTATTACTAGATTGTCTCTTACCCTGAAGCCTAGTACAGGGAAAGGGAGTTATGTTTAATGAGCCAACTCCCCTGCATTGGGGCATGTCAGGGATTGAGGTGTACCTGTCTTCTCAGCTTGATTTGAAAACAGACTCCGCAGGATGCCTGAAGATGCCGACTCTCTGGTTCCACCAATGCAGCAAACGGGCAACCGGGTGCATCCTTTGGGACTCCAAGGGATGTTTCTGTTTTACCACCCTTCCCTTTGAAGAATTCACCTTTTTGTTGTCAGCCCACATTCTTCCAATGCACAGATTAATTTCTTCAAATCTAATCCAGGCCTCAAAATATTTCTTGTGCAGGGGAAGGGTGGTAGCTCAGCAGGTAAAGGAGCTTGCTGCATAACCCTGATGACTTGAATTCTAGTTCTAAGACTCACTTAAATCTGGAAGGAAAGAACCAAGCCCCTAAGTTGTCTTCTGATCTCCATACATACACTGTGACAGGTGATCTACATGTACACATCACACACACACACACACACACACACACACACACCAATAATAAATTAAAATAAGGTTAAAATTAATATTCCTCTTTCAATTTGGGTTTTCCAATAGGACAAATGGTCACTGGAACCATTAGATAGCCTTCCTTCTCATTGTAGCCTGATGCTAGGAAGGACTGGAGAGGGACTTTGAAACTGCAGAAAGAATTCTGTCCTGATCGTTAAAATCCTAGCAAAGAACCTGAGTGAGTGGAATGGATCGTCAGGCAAGTGCATCATCATGGTCCTTAACCAAAGGACAGAAGTGAGCTTTATTCTGCATTTGTGCCCCTAAACCACACTGGGCAAAGTCTGCATGGAAAAACACATATAAGAATACATGTATGTAGTCCTTTTTGATTAGATAGAAAAGGGGAAGTGCTGTGGGATGTTTCTGTATTCTGTGAATATGTGTTGCTCTGATTGGTTGATAAATAAAGTGTTTAGCCTGTGGCAAGGCAGCTTAGAGGCAGGCAAGAAATCCAAGGGAGAGTGGGAGGGGAAAGGAAAGTGAAGCAGATGCTGCTAGCCACCTCCAGGAGAAGCAAGATGTAGAGTACTGGTAAGCCACAAGCCATGTGGCAAAGTATAGATTTATAGAAATGGGTTAATTTAAGATGTAAGCGCTATCTAGCGAGAAGCCTGAGCCATTAGGTCATATAGTTTGACAATACTATAAGAATCTGTGTGTTTATTTGGTACCAAGCGACTGCAGGTCGCAGGTGGAAGAGATTCATCCTGACTGCAGGGCCCGGGCAGGACCAGAGAAAACTTCTGACTACACATGTATGACATTCAAATAATATGGTAAGGACAGGTACACATCTATCTTCTGATAAGCCTAGACAAGCATGAGGCTCAATCACAGCTAGTGAGCTTTCTAGGAAGTGTCCTTGTGGGGAGTTCTTCCATTACTTATTTTCTAGTTAGAAGAAGACTAGAAAAACTTGGCATCTAAAATAACACTATGCGATTTCACAGAGAAGTAAGTGTCCTAGATACTTGAAAAAGACCAAGCACATAGCTGGGGAGTTGTTAGAGTGTGACTCCAGAGGTAAGTACTACTTACCTCATGATAACATATATAAAAAGCTCTTACAAACCAACAAGGCAAACATGGGTACACTGATATTAAAATATCGAAAATAAAGAGATGTTCAAAACTAGGAAGGAATATCAGAATAAAATCCTCAGCAAGAGGGAGATAAAATAGCAAGAACAGAGTTTCATCTACCGAACTGATCAAAACTAGGAGGGTGAGGTGAGACCCTGAGGAAGTCCACCTTCTCCCACTCTGCAGGGGCACTACTGGTTGGTTGCCTTTTTGGAGTGCAACACAACTTCCTCCTAATGTGACATCCTGTCCTGCAGAGACTGAAAAGCTCAATTCTATGTCACCCAGCTAAGCTTTCAACATCATTTGGCATGTACCAATCAAATACAACAAACTAGGAAAGCGTGAAGGACATTGTGGCACCCATCTATCTAGCTGCTGAAATCAATGGACCTGAGTGGAAGAAAGATTTTCTCATCATGATGGAGAAATGACAATCCTGGGCCTTACAGTTATTCCCGAAATCTGAGGGACAACCTCAGTCTCGACTGTTACGTGTAGTGGATAGCTGTTCTGATTATGACCTTGAAGCACCGCCCCTACAGAGGCTGCAGGTAACTGCTATACCTGCCTATGACCTTGAAGTACATGCCCCTGGGGCGTGGCCGCTAGGGACCCTTAAGACCTGGGATGCACATATGCGTGACGTTCTCTTTACTCCCTCCTGGTTGAAGGGCCAGGCAGATCTTGGACCAGGAAGATCAGCATGGACCACAGCTCGGTTTTTCAGGCTGTAGTGAGTTTTATCTTCTAATAAATTCCTTTGTCTGTTAGACAGACTCCGCGGATTTCTAGCAATAGTTACGATGGTTCTAGAAGTGACTTAACACTTATCAGTAAATACCCTGGGTTGATCAGCCTGAGGCAAACTCCTTTGTCTCTTCCTCAACAATAATATTACAAATAGCTGCAGCCAACTAAGCGTGGGAAGTAACCGAATCATGAGATTAAGGATCTGGGTTTAGGAGCTGGAGAGATGGCGCAGCAGTTAAGAGCAATTGTTGCTCTTACAGAGGATCCAGGTTTGGCTCCCAGGACCCACATGGTGATTCACAATCATTTGTAACTCCAGTTCCAGGGAATCCAGTGCCCTCCTCTGGCCTTTGTGGACATCAGGCATGCATGTGATACACATACATGCAAGTAAAACACTCAGGCACATAAAATAAAAAATAAATTTGTTTTTGTTTGGTTGTTTGTTTTTAAACAATCTGGAACTAGTAGATGGGGGGTGGGACATTGTGGTTCACAATATACAATGGCACATTAATGTCATCTGTGAGCACTGGAGAACTACTCAAGACAAGGTTCTGCTGAAGGGCTGCCTGTATGAGCCACTGTATTGGGAAAAGGGCGAGGCCGTAGAGTGTTGGCCCCAAGACTTCTGACCACGTACTGAGCTTAAAGAAAAGCATGTGAGACCACGAAGCTTTGACCTCTGTTCTTGCAACGGGTCTTAAATAACCCCAAATTGAAGCAAGACATGAGCCTGAAAGTTATTAAATTACAGATGTTAACAGCCTCAGGCTGCAGAGATAGCTCAGGAGGTATAGCATATGCTTGCTTGGATGAGGCCCTGAATTTTATCCTCAGAGCCCACATGAAAATGCTAGGCATAGGAATAGTAATAAAATGACTCCTGTTGCTGAACTCCTAGACAAGTGTCTTCTTCAGCCTTGTAAGAGAAGCTTCTTCTCAAGGTAGATGAGAATTAACACTAAGCCCTACAACTGGACAAAGTACAGTGCTCAGTCCAAAACGAGTGTTTTCATCAAAGCCTCTGCTCAGGCCTCAGGGATCTCTGAGGAAGAGGGACAGAAATAGTCTAAGATCCAGAGGTGGTCGGTGACTCCAGGGACAGTGTTTTCCAGATACAATAGGACCGATGAGCATCTGAACTTACACAACTCCAGTAGATCTCTCAGGATCTGTACAGGTTCAAGACAGATGGGGTCCCAGAACTATAAAGACAAAGTGGACACAGGGTCACACCCCTACCCAAGGACCTATTTGCAACTGACACCTAATGATAAAGGAAAAATAGGTTTTTCTCTAATAGAGTATTACTGGGTTTATCAACCACAATCCAAAGCAGGCCCCGTGAGTGTGTGTGTGTGTGTGTGTGTGTGTGTGTGTGTGTTTGTGTGTGTGTGTGTGTGTGTGTGTGTATGAATTTGTGAGTATGTGTGTGAATGTATGTGTGAGTGTGTGTATGTGTGAATGTGAGTGTGTGTGTGTGTGAGAGAGTATGAGTGTGTGAGTATGAGTGTGTATGTGAGTGTGTGTGTGTGTGTGTGAGTGTGTGTGTGTGCTTTTTATGTCATTTTGTCTTATTGGCTTTTTGTTTGCTTTGATTTTCATCTTCTATTTGTTTTGAGAAAGGGAGTGAAGAGAGACAGAGAAACAGAGACAGAAAGAGAACATGATATTGGGTAGCAGGAGGTAGACAGATCTGAGAGGAGTTGGAGAAAGGGAATTTATCAAAAATCATTGTATGATAAAATTTTAAGCAAAAAAATTAAACTGAGATATGATTTTAGAATAATATAATTTTTAAAAATGCTGAGCATTATGATGTGCAATTTTAATGCCTGTTTTAGGGAAGCAGGAATAGGAGGATCCTGTCTGGGATCCTCAGTGGATAGCCAGGATAGCCCAATTGGTATGCTCCAGACCAATGAGAGACCTTGTTTCAAAGGAGATGAGTAGTATTCTGACCAGAGAATGTTTTCTAGCATCCTCATGCATATACATTTATGTGCATGCCCACCTGATCTCATTAGCATGCTATATCAAAAACGTAGATGGACATGTTTGTCTTTGTCTTTCTGCAATTTCAGATGTATTGAATAACTATAAATCCACAAGGTACAGCAGTTTCAGTGGCAGCAATTTTCCAAATACTCCCACCTAATTTGGTGATCTGATCAAGGCAAGCACGGGTTCTTTTATTCCAATCTTAGCTACTAATTCTAACTCTATATCACACACCAAACAGAATGCAGTAAATATAACTATATATACATATATATATATATATATGCATGTATGTTGTTTGCAAGTTAAAAGAGGCTACAGAGGAGTTCAAGAGGTTATAGACATAGGTTGGTCTGTATAATCAACCTGAAGCCAGAGAGTGCCAAGAGCTTCTGCTGGGGTCAAGGGAGACTCGGGGTGGAGAGCAAAGTTGAAGCCCACTGCAGAGATAACATATGTGTTGGTCTGGTGGATCAGGGATATGACAAATGTCAGTCAAGAGGTGGGCATCAACAGCAGGGGACCAAATGATGCAGAAACCCTAGCAAGATCTCTGCAGGTCAACCCTTGATATTTCACCAAGTACCAGAAGACAGGTCAGTGGGTGCCACAACCACCACAGTGTTAAGTGTTTACAACTCTATGGTGGGCAGATGAGGGAGTCACACCCTCTCCCTGCCTGGAACAACCAGAAAGTTCTTGGGCCTGATTTCTCTCATACGATTTTAGTACAACCTGTGGTCTCACTCCCCCCTCTACAAGTACCTAGGGTGAAATTCTTTCTTCCGCTGGGAATGAATCATTTTGAGTCTGTGCTGCATAGGTGATTGGGTGATGCTGGATGGAAGACCTTGTTCACTTGTCTAAGCAAGAACCAAGTTGTCCTCTACCCTCAAATGAAGTCAAAAGCGGCTCTCAAAGTGGAGTCTCTCGGAGCAAGGCACAGCCTGGAAAACCACTGTTTTTGCACAATATGAATAATTTAACATAGGGCACACCTTGATCTCAACACACACATACACAGAGAGAGAGAGAGAGAGAGAGAGAGAGAGAGAGAGAGAGAGAGAAAGAGAGAGAGAGAGGAAAGTTTAACAATCTTACACAATTTACATAAACATTAGAGAACTGACTACAAGTAGGGAAAACCAAGAATTGGTGTAGGGAACTGAAAACATCTGAGTGAACTTAAATTATCTCAATCCCCAAATCTTGCTGATGTATCCTTTCCAAGAGAGGCAGCCTTACTTCCACTTGGAAGTGAAGTTTTCTCTGCCTTGATTGAAGCCCCTAAAAATCACCTCTTTAGGGATTGTTTCGTAGCAGGGAGATGTCCATGCTCCTCAGGTCCCTGCCTACTGTAGTCATGCACTGCTTACTGACAGGGATGTATTCTCAGAAATCAATCATTAGGCAAATTTGTTATTGTGTACACATGATACAACAACTTGCACAAACTTAGATGCCATAGGTCCATCAATGTGGGTTCTGAATGTGAACAAGAGGTGTAAGTTAGATATGGTACGGCATGCTTATAATCACATTGCTCCATAGGTGGAGGTAGGAGGATCACAAACTCAAAGCCAGACTGAGCTTTGAGACCTTGTCTCAAAATACCAAAGGCAAAGGGTATAACTCAGTAGTAGAGTATCTGCCTAGCGTATGTGAGTCCTAGAATTCCGTTCTCAGCACCACAAAACAAAAAGATAAGGAGGGGACATCTATAACATTGCTACCTCAGTAAAAGGACAGATTGTTTCATAGTAAACTTTTGTCTGCATGAAGTAGAGAAGTATTCTGTAAAATAACACAGACAGTTCATAAATATGCAATGGCAGCATGGCTGTTCATTGTCCATTATTATGTGATGTGCATAATCACATTGCTATGCTTTTCTATGAATGGCAGTGCAGTAGGTTTACCCCAGTATCACCACAGACGTACAAATAATGTGGTTTGATGTGATGTCACAACAGCCACAGTGTTATTAGGCAGCAGGACGTTTTCAGCTCCACTACAATCTTGTAGAATAACCATTATAATATGCAGTTCATTACTGGCCAAAATGTCATTATATAATATGTGACTATATTTTTATTCCTTCCAGGATTATAGCTAGGTACTGTAGAGGAGGGGACTTAGGAGCAGCAGGGAGAAACTTATATGTCAAAGAACTGTAGGAAGAACATTTGTGGAAAGAATGAAGTGTGGGTCAGTAGTAAATCATGTGCCTTGCATATTCAACCCCTTGGTGTGGAGAAAGGGAAGGGAAGGGAACAGAATGGAAGGGAATGGAAGGGAGGGAAGAAAAAAGTGTCAAAGAGTTACAAGAGTTCCCACTGAGATGGTAGTGGACTGTTAGACCATGAAAACAGCATCAGAACTTGGATTGGCTCAAATTTGCTGATAAGATGTATTTTCCATCTGTTTAAGTGATGTTGTGATGAATATTTTTATTTTTATCTGATCTTGTTTATCAGTAAATATTGATCAAATTAATGTAAATTCATATGCAAGAAATTTATGGATGTCAGAAACGTTAAAAAAAATTACATGGTAAATACACTCATAAAACAGTATGTACAACATATCTCTGTTCTCCTTTTTCAGGGAAGTATATCTTTATTCACAGCTACATACACACACACACACACACACACACACACACACACACACACATTTTAGAAAAATTGAGAAACTGTAATAAAATTGTAAGTTTGGACTGATAACCCTTCTGTACTTTCTAAAATTTCTAATATAATTATATCACTTTGTTTCAGAAAAAAATACTGAATTATAATTTTAAATGAAAGGCTGGGGATCTAGCTCAATGATAAAGCACTTGCCTAGCATGCACAGGACCCATCACTGCTAAATAAATGAATAAATTATTCCGCAGAAGTTGATTGTTCTGTCTCAAGTAGTTGGGCAGGTTGATTGAATAGCAGCCTATGAGAAACATAAAGAGCAGTATTACTGGTATGATGTGAGGAAAAGAAGGGAACCTGAGAACACTGGAGGAAGGTCCCCATTAGAATGCACAACATATGTTGTGCATACTCTTTTTACATCGTCTCAAAGAGCCCATGGCTGTTGACATACAGATACGTGCAATGAAGACAGGAAGACCTCCAGCCTTGCAGAGATTGTTAGACACTAACTCTAAATGAGCACCAGTTCCTGGGAATCTAGACTGCCGCCATGGCTCACCAATCAAGGGATGAGTTATAAAGAGAAGATGCAAGCAGATCTCTGCCCCCATCCCATGATGAGTACTTCTGTTGCTCCGTGGATTCCCCGGAACAAACATGCTAGGAAGGGAACTGGTGTGTGGGCTCGGTTCCCACCACAGGCTTCATACAAAACATCAAACTGACAGCAATCCCACACATAACAGATGAAGTCGTGGAGATTAAGCTGGCCATCCCAGGTCCAAAGAAACAAGAGAGTTGATGTAGATGACGTCCTCATTTAACTCACCCATTTAGTCTATGAAAAAGAAAGATGGACCTTGAAAAATGATGTCGGATTAACGTAATCAGATGGTGATATCAAATACCCCTGCTGCTCCTAGGATAATCTCATTATTAAAGCAAATCAACAGATCCTGGTGCCTATTATGAATCTATCAACCTGACAATTTTGTTTCTTTTCCAATAACCATAATTTACTTGAAGCAATTTGCTTTTACTTGGAAGTACATCTTCACCATCTGATGTCAGGGTTGTGTCAGTTCTCTGACTCTTTCTGAATCCATTCCACAGACCCTGACCACATCACCATTGCATAAGGGTAGGATGTTAATAGCAGATACCATATCTTGGGTGCAACAGTGTAGAGGAGTTAAAAATTCAAAGATCTCCCCTCCCCCACCATTGGAAGTTTGACTGTTCCACTATTGGGTGCCCATAGGAACAGCATCCCTAAAGACCACCCTATGCTACATCAGGAACCCACTACAACACCTCATGAAGCCTCTTTCCATTTCAAGGGCAAAAGCATCTACATTCGTTTGAGCAGCTTGGTCCAGTTACCAAGTATTACACAAGGGTACCATCACTTTTCCAGGAGACTCAGGGCAATAGAAGGCTCTCCAGACAGCCCAGTCCCCTCTAAACATTTTGGCTTTGAGATACAGCAGCCCTAGTAAGAGACATGGAGTGGAAGTCTTATACAGAGGGCAGGGAAATTCCGCTAGGAAAACAGCCATGTGTGTTCAGAGGACCTTGAAGCAAGGTTATGTTCTTGTGAACATGGTTATCATCCTTTCGAGACATGGTGCTCAGTGTACGGACAGATCTCAGTAGATTAAGTGCCTGACTGTGAGGTAAGAAGTCACCAGGTGTCCTGAGCTGGCCATCAAGAACTGGCTGTTACCTGAGCCATGAAGCCATTAAGCTGGATGTACCCAGCACTCAAGCATGCCAGGCTTAAACCTCATGGGGACAGCTGGGAAATTGGGAGAAAATTAAAGGAACCTGTTCTACACACTGTTCTGCACGCTAAAGTTGGTTGCGCTCCTGAGGCGATGGAGGTTCAGCCATCACACCACCCTCCAGGAAAGACAATGGAGAAGGAACTTCAAACATCAGTGTTTATTAAGGAGTACCCCCCCTCTTTTTTTTTAAACTCTCTCTTTTGTTTGTTTTCTTTTTCACTTTCTCTAGAAAGAGAGACGAGCAGAAGTATAGCCGGGGCCAGGGCCAGGGCAGTGGTTTCATCACGTGATCACAAGTTTAGAGGTGAAGGCTGTTGATAAAGAGGCCTGGCAAATAGGTACATGCTCACAGCAGAATGGCCTTGGGTGTATGGGGAGCAAATCTTCATGAAAGGATCTTGTAAAAAGAGTATCCTGTCACTGTCCACCAGGACTTCTTCCCAAGAACCTTAACATTTCCTCATGGGTTCGAAGTTAAGTGGCATGTGGAGGGGACACGGGGACTGCTCTCCCAGGGTTGATGTCTCTGGACTCATGGCCTAAGAGATCCATCAGGTCAGAGAAGAGATGGGGTAGAACTGGACTTCCTTCAATCTGACAGGAGCAGCAGTGTTTTGCGTGGCATGGAGCCATGAGGGTATGATACTTTCATTCCTACTTTTTTTCCTTAGTTGTAACACCAACTGAAAAATGGCAACCTAGAAAAATGCCAAGTGTATTCCATAGTGGCAATATATCCTCTAAACCGATAATCTGTATCTGATAGTGTTTTCCTCTTGCTGGAAAACATCAGTCAGGCATCCAAGGGAGTGAGCTTGGCCTTTAATAACACACCCATTACACCTATGTGCTTCCTACACCTGCAGCATGGGCCCTAGTTTCCAGAGATAATAGTTCCCAGGGAAGAATTCCTTCAGAAGAGATTGTAGCAGTGATAGATGGTATGTCACTTGAAACTGCTACCTCTCCACAACTCCAGGATGCCTGTCAGCCATCCTTGGTGGCCCTGACAAGGCATCCATTTGATGGTACAATGTTAACAGAGGTACTTGGGTTTCCACTAAAAGCTTCCTGCTTGAGTAGCTTCCTGTGGGAGCACTGGATGCTTAGGAATGACAGGCAGTACATATAATGAAACTGCAGGACTATTTACCCCCAAGCTCCACCTAACCTGGAACAGGTCCTCCAGTTCCCCCCCCACCCCCCCACCCCACTGCCCCCTAGGCTGCAATGACTGGTTGTAAGTTTCTTCCTTCTGTAGTCATTTTGGCTTCAATTGTTTGCAACTGATTGATAACTGATAAAACAGTCGAAGCACATTTGGAAACATGTAGCCCAAACCCTTAAATTATGTGGGCTCTTTAACATAGCATTCTCTACTAGGATCTTACCCAGAGAGAAGACATAAATGCATGAGTCCAGGAAATGAATTTGCATGTAGGCATCTTGATCTTAATTTGTAAAAATGCAACTTCACATCCACCACTGACAAGTAGTGACCAAAAAACTTCAGAATATTTTACCTTTTGAAAATGAGGAAACATCTTAGAGAATATAATGGAAATATATCCTCCTCAAAGAAAATCAATGAAAACATGCAGTTTAGTGTCTACCTTTCCTAAGAGGTTATTCATTTGTCTCATAATTGGAGTGGATGGCAAGTAATGAGTACTAAAATACTTTGAATAGCCTAACATGGCCTTTCTAACAAACAGGGCTAGGAAAACTGGACGCTCATGTGTGAATGAATAAGCAAGTGAGTGCAAATGAAGTTAGATCCCTATCTCTCACTCTGTACAAATGAAACTCCAAATGGAGGGAGGACCTTCAGGTAAGACTCGAGACCCTAAAACTATCAGGGGATGAGCACTTTAAGATATAAGCACTAAACAAGGACATTCTGGAAAAGACTCTAGTCACTCAAGAAATAACGTCATTAATCAACAAATGAATTTCATGGGATTAAAAAGCTTCTATACAGCAAAGGCAAGTTAATGAGTTTTAAAAAATAAAAACCTCTAGGATGGAAGAGATTCTTTGGGAGCTATACATTATACAGAAGATCAATATATAGCATATACAAAGAACTCAATGAACTACATCAGTCCAACGAATAAATAAGCTAGTGAAATGCAGACCAGTTTCAGAAAATGGAAAGCAAATGGCCAATAGCCATGTACAAATGTTCAAGCCATTAGAGCAAAGTAAATTAAAACTACATTGAGACCATCTCATCCCAGTAAGAATAATAGTCATTAAGGAAACAAATACCCTTTTTTTT
>CABHPQ010163683.1:27872-40243 GCA_902168405.1 Peromyscus aztecus | reverse complement strand
TGTGTGAGAGAGAGAGAGAGAGAGAGAGAGAGAGAGAGAGAGAGAGAGAGAGAATCTGTTGTGCTTTAAATATTTGGATTCTTAGCATAAATTTTTCTTATCTGAAAAGATAGTTTTACTAAAATTTAATTTCTCAAGAAAAAAGCCCATTTTTTTTCTGGAAGATTTATGCAATGTGCATATGGATGGCTACTCAAATCAAACTATTTGATCAGTTTTTCTGATTTCTTGTGATTTTTTTTAAAGAAATGAAAGGAGTTGACATTTCTTTTTAAATCCAGAAAAGGGATTCAGTAGTTGTTCAATTTTTTTGTAAAACAGGAGGCAAAACATCCTAGAAACCAGGCCATATCTGATGCAGTCAAACTATGTACTCCTTATTAGAATACACACCCTTGTATCTGAGAAGTCCACCTAATCTAAATATATCTGGCTGCCAAATGTGTCTAATTCTTCCTGGTTTTCTTCTGTGGGGAAAAATAACCACTGCAACATATTTTTTCTTTTTTTTTCTTTTGCTAAAAACAAATTATTAAGTTGTTCCTTTCGGCATCTTTTCTCTTGACTACATAACCTGAAGTCTCTCACCTTTCTAAATTAATAGGTTCTATTATTTGATTCTTGTTTCAGTCTTAAGACTTTCCCCTACATCTGTTTTCTAAATGTAGAACAATAGAAAAGTCAGCATTCTCTAGTGCCAGGAGCGGCAAGAAAGTCAGGAGTGGTGAGTTGATTTGGGTTTTGCAAATCTTAGACTAGGGGATCTTTTGAGCTTCATTCTCCCCAAGGCTCTCTCCTTCCCAGGTGTCTCAGTTAGGGTTACTATTGCTATTATGAAACACCATGACCAAAAACAAGTTTAGGAGGAAAGGGTTTATTTGTCTTTTGCTTCCACATCATAGTCCATCACTGAAGGAAGTCAGGATTAGAACTCAAACAGGGCAGGAACCAAGAGTCAGGAACTGATGCAGAGGCCATGGAGGAGTGCTGCTTACTGGCTTGCTCCACGTGGCTTGCTCAGCCTGCTTTCTTATAGTATCCATGGCCACTAGTCCATGGGTGGCACCACCCACAATGGGCTGGGGCTTCCCACATCAACCACGAATTAAGAAAATGCCCTACTTACAGTCTTGCCTACAGTCTAATCTTGTGGAAGCATCTTCTCAGTTGGGGTTCCCGCCTTCAGATGACACTAGTTTGTGTCAAATTTAAGTAAGATTAGCTAACATGCCATGTATATAAGTGCATGTCATCCAAGTCCCTGGCTTGAGCCTCGACTGTGAAGAAGTAGACAGTGGCTCTTCCAGGGCTACTTACTCATAGCTGCAAAGCACTACCACTCCCAATTAAGCATCACCAGAGCTTGTTCTTGGGAAGAAACTCATGTTTATTCTTTATTTCTTTATGGCTTGATGCTTCTTAGTGTAGCTCAAAGGATGGGCTTAAATTGGGGTGAGGAAGCCCAATGGGAGGCTGATATGTCAGCAGGTTGCTGTGGGATGTTCTGTATGTTAAATGTATTGCTCTGATTGGTTAATAAATAAAACACTGATTGACCAGTAGCCAGGCAGGAAGTATAGGTGGGACAAGGAGAGAGGAGAATTCTGGGAAGTGGAAGGCTGAGGCAGAGAGATGCTGCCAGCCGCCATGAGAAGATGTTAAGATGCCAGTAAGCCACGAGCCACGTGGCAACTTAGAGATTAATAGAAATGGTTTGATTTTTTTAATCCACCTGCCTCTGCCTCCCGAGTGCTGGGATTACAGGCGTGCACCACCACCGCCCGGCTGAAATGGGTTGATTTAAGATATAAGAACAGTTAGCAAGAAGCCTTCCACGGCCATACAGTTTATAAAAAATATAAGTCTCTGTGTGTTTACTTGGTTGGGTGTGAGTGGCTGTGGGACTGGCAGGTGAGAAAGATTTGTCCTGACCTGTGGGCCAGGCAGGACTGGAGAAAACTTCAGCTACAGCAGGTATCTGGACTATCAATGCACAAAAGCATCACTGAAGAGGCTATGTTCATCATTAAGGTCTTGCCTGGGTGCCCTCTACTGAACCTATAAAACCTACCCCTGACACATCCCTTCTAGGAACAACATAGGCTGAAAATCACCTTGCTTGCCTTTTCCTCACTGGTGACACAAGCCAATGGATCAACTCCAGCCTTTCTCTAGTGTCTCAATTACTTTATTTTTATCATATTCCTTGTGATTTCCTTGCCTGGCTTGGCCTGAGGCAGAATATTTGCCAAATGTCATCTGGATGTGCCAGGTTTTCCATTCCATGTTGATAAACCCAATTGTGAAAACCTCCTGGTCCCTGACCTTCAAATGCAAAGACTCCGTTGATGGGTTCAGAGTACTCTCCCCCCATCTATCGCACCCGGGCATCTACAAAACCAGAGTGACAGAAGTCATGCTCATTGTTCACCTTCTTTTCACAGGGGAACAGCCACATCATCCAGGGACGTTGTACCTTCTTAGCTTCTCTCCTGAAGCAGACCATAAGACTATTTCCAGAGCTATTTTCTTCATACCAATGGGAAGAAGCATTCGAAGCTCTTGGACATGAATAGAAAATCAAACACCTCAGTTTGCTAAGATCCTGTGGTGATGACTTTGGATCATACCCCTTCATCATCTGATCACATTTCTCCATGACTGTTGCTTCTCCATCAGGCAAAATTATGAAAACAGAAAAGTATATGCATTTCTTTGTGTATTAATTTTCTTAAATGGGTTTCAAACCACAAAAATTTAGATAAATTTGTATGCTCAACTCTTATTATATGTTTAATTGCAGTGACATCAGCCATGAATCCAAGATAGGAGGACAATAGATTTGTTTCTCCTTATGTCACTTAAGATATGGAAAAGTTTTCTGTGAGAACACATAGATATTATATAACTGTCAGTGGAGAAATCATGTCAACAAACTACCAAAAAATCCAGGAAAGACTAAGGATGAATTTTTACTTTTTACTAGAATAGAATCTGTGTTCTGTGAGAAAACAATTCTTTCCACATATAAAATGCCAAATCCATTATCTTTTCTAATCATATAAAATGTGATTTCCTGTGGGTGCAAATATCATGTGTTATGACTCAAAGTCGCCAAGAGATCCTCCAGACACAGTGCAAACCCCTGGGGATTATCTGCAATGACATGGTATTAATGTCATTTTAAAGCCCTATAATGACCTGTTGGCCTCAAATGTTTTCTTTAGGCCTTAATTTGAACAATTTATGTAGTTTTACAATGGATGGATTATGTGTTTTCTAGGATTGACCAACATCACCAATGCCACTGAGTAAAACATTACCAAATCCTATGTGTGATGACAAAACAGAAACTAGAAAGATATTCCTGGAAGTTCATATTGTAGCAAATGACCAAAAGATTAGGTTTTTTTTTTGTACTTAAAGTAGTCTTACCACATCATGAATAATAAACACAGGAGCACATGCCATTGTGAAAAAGAATTTAACAAAGACATTTAAGTGATAATATAGATTACAAATGTCACCAGAGGGGTCTCTTCTGGATTTTTAGGTTTTCTAATATTTTAATCACAGCAAAGATATCTTTGGAGAACATTTTTATTGATGCAATGGTTGTGAATATTCACCCCCCTTTAGGTGTCTTGCACACTGCTAGACTTTTAAAAACACACAATCTAATTAAACTACGTAAGCACCTCCTCAAGATTGGGATAATTATGAGAAATGATTGGGCTCAGAAGTTTGACAACATAGGCATTGTCACCAAGATCAAGTGTCCTTAGCCTAAATTTAAACTTATATCAGTATGATGACAATTCCTTGACATTTCACATTACAGGAGCCCAAAACTCTCTCCCAGAAGTTCAGCAGAAGCAAAGCAGTTGCTGTTAATCTTGGGAAATCAGAAATATCTATGAAACTAATCAGAAAGCATTCTGGATTATTAAGTGTTGGAAATCTTTCTTCATTAGTGGAAGTGTCTATAAATATCACAAACATACTTATTCCATTCATCATTACAAAAAGTGTTATAGATTAATGAACCTATTATGTCATCTGCATTTGCTTCAATGGAATCTTGTCAGCCCCCATGACCCCACCAAGTAAGAGAGTAGAGATTTGAGATCCTGTCAACATGTGGGATGATAGTGCCATTGACTTCGGGATACTCTGCTGGATAGTTGTATGTCAACTTGACACAAGCTGAAGTCACTTGAGAGGAGGGAACCTCAATTGAGAAAATGCCTCCATAAGATCAGGCTGTAAATAGGCTGGAAGACATTTTTAAAAATTAATTATTGATGAGGGAGGACCCAGCCAGTTGTAGGTGGGCCATCGCTGGGCTGGTGGTCCTCAGTTATATAGGGAAGCAGGCTGAGTAAGCCATGATGAGCAAGTCAGTAAGCAACACTCCTCCATAGCCTCTGCACCAGCTCCTGCATCTAGGTTCCTGCCATATTTGAGTTCCTGTGCTGACTTACTTATCATGAACAGTGATAAGAAAGTGCAAGCAAAATAAACACTTTCCAACTTAATTTTTGGTCATGGTGTTTCATTGCAGCCAAAGAAATCCTAAGTCAGGCACACTGTGCAGCAGCTCATCTATTCTGGGCACTCCGACTTCTTTCTCTCTTGGTTGTTAGTAATTAGAACGTTTATATACTTGAAACTTGTGGGGAAGACTTAGGGAAGACATGTTCACTGCCAAACGGGAGAATTGGAAAAGGACTGTGCCAGCCTTCTTGGGCACAAAAACCAGCAGCAAAACTGCAAGCTCAGAAGTAATAGATTTTTTTTGTGTTGAAACTGCACAATATTTTTAAGGAAAGTGATAAAAATTGAACCATTTGCTTGACAATCAAAACTAGAACTTTTTCTTTGCTCTGGATTCAGTATTATCACAGAACTACACACGATGCTCTTAGTGTTGCAGAACTGCATTAGACCCTTAATGGTATGAATATACCATTGGTGACAGGCATCATACAGGCTCAATAAGCTCTTCTCCCTGAATCTCTGAAGTATCAAAATTGGTCTCTGCTGTCATACAACATCAATTTCTCTATCACTTTCTGTTTGCCAGACATTGCTGTAAGCATTGGTCTTATCCACAATGTGGTCCATCACCATTTGTTCAGGTTACTATAACAAAGCACTAATGGCTGAGCAGTTTATGAACAACAGAAATATATTTCTCACAGTTCTGAAGGCTGGAGATCTGACCAGAGTGCTAGCATAGTGGGGTCCATGGGAAAGGTCGACTGTGTTGTAGACCTCAGATTTCTGATTTCAGTCATGGTAAAACAGCAGTAGCTACATCCTTGACTTCTGCTAATGACCTTAAAGCATTAATGAAGCCTCCATTCAAAGGACCTTACTATGTCCTAGAGGTCCCTCTTTCTAACACAATCATGTTGTGAGTTAAGATAGAAATGTGAATTTTGGGTGGTAACAACCATTTTGCCTATTGCACAGCTATTTCTCCATTCTTGACTTTATAACTAGGAAATTACTCTCAGAGCCTGAGTTTCATCTTGTCATTCCCCTGCTTTAAAAGACCTATATGCAAGCCCATATACTATAGACACGTGGTTTTTAACAAAGTGGCCCCAACAAAACAAATTGGGACAAAAAGATATCATCTTCAACAAATGCGGCTGTTAAATCAGATAACTACACAAAGAAAGACTTAATCCTTATTTCTCACCATGCACAAAATTCAACTCCAAATGGACAAAGACCTGAACCTCAGACTGGATACCCTGAACCTCATAAAAGAGAAAGTAGGGAGTAGCCTACTTAGAGTCACAAGAAAGGACTTTCTAAACAGGACCCAGGTAGTGCAGGCATCATGACAAACAATACATAAATGAGACCTCATGAAACTAAGAAGGTTTTGTACCACTAAGGACACACCATTCTGGCGAAGAGGGAGCAAACAGAATGGGGAAAACCTTTACCAGCTACACATTAGACTGGATTTAGAATTTAGAATATATAGTCATCTTACACCAGGTCTTATGCTAGTCAAAATGCCTAAAATTGAAAACAATGATGGTGTGTGCAAGGGGAATGAATGCAGGGAAGGGAAACACTTCTTCACTGCTGGTGGTGGTGGTGCAAACCAAAGCAGCCACTCTGGAAATTAATATGAAGGTAACTCAACATGCTAGAAATAGATTTATCATCTTATCCAGCTAGACCGTTCTTGGGCATATATCCAAAACACTACATTCTACTTCAGAGCTCCTTGTGCTGATCTGTTCATGACAGAAAAATGGAACCGGAACCAACCAAGATGTCCATCAGTGGATGAATGGATAATAAAATGTGGCACATTCATGCAATGGGATAATCTCTGCAGGGAAATGGGGAGTTTTCTTGTTTCTTTGCTTTTTTTTTTAGGATGTGGCTTTTGGTGGGTCTAACACACTCTAGTGTGTAGCCACACACCCAAGAGTATATAGGTAGCAATAATGGGACTCCATGGGTTTAAAAAAGTGGGAACACAAAGTAATGAATTGGGGGTAGATGTGGGAGAAGATGAAGGTGGGGATGAATATGCTAAAAAATAATGAAGGGAATTCTGAAAGACAATAATTTTTTTTGCTGTGTATAATATTTATTATTATTAGGAAAGCTGCATTTCACCAAGTGGAAGAACAGTGTAGCTATCTAACACTGGAGTCTCCTTTTAGTCACTGGGCTATGCTATTAGTATTTAATAATAAAATATTTTAAAAATTACACGTGGTTATCAGATTTAAAATACTTTCTTAGTTGTTATCGGTGTATTCATTTAGAAGTTTTTTATGCATTTCTTTAGTTATCACTGCTTCAAATTTGGTCTTCCTAACTGAGGAAGACAAGGAACTCCCAAAGAGGGCTTGTGGAGGTCCTACTTGCTTATGTTTGGATATTGTTTTTCTCAGTCTTTGGCTTTGCATCAGGGTATTGCAATGCACACCCTGGACTCTCAGGCTGGAATGTCACAACTGTCACTTTCCCCAAAGCCCCACCCTCGAAAGCAGACCACTATTTTATTTCATAAAATTGACCATAGAGATTTCAAGTTTTTTTTTTCATCCAAAAAAGGTTCTGAGACCTAGTCTCTTTAACTGTTGCTTGCTTCCTCTGCCATTGCTGTTTTTTTGTTAATTTTATTTCTAAATCTGTGCTATTCCCACTCCATTTCTCTTCTCTGCCCCAAAGCTGTTTTCTTTAGAGGTTGCTCTCTGTTTTTGTCTATCTCTACCACCTACAACTGTTCAGTATTGTTACCTGTAACTTTTCCCTTATGCCTACATTTTTTATTTCAAGAGATTTAGAATTCCAATATGCTTCTGTAGCTTACTTTTCTAAACTTAATTTTTTTACATTTTTGACAACTTTGTACATGAGTGCTAGATTTACATCATTTCAACTCTTCCTTCACCCATCTCCTACTACTCCTACGCTCCCCACTCTCTCTTGAATCTGTAACCTATTCTTCTCTAGTTGTTATTTTATATAAATATTATATATGTATGTGTGATATTATTTATGTATATTTATAATGTACATATACATATACTGAAACTGTTTAGTGTTGCATGTGCTTAGAGCTGAAGCTTGGTATTTGATAAACTATCAGGAGCTTGAGAAAATGGATTCTCCGTCTCTCAGTCTCTGTCAATTGCCTATAGCTCTTCATCTAGCTTGACTTTTTGTTTGAAAGCGTCCCTATTGAAATGACATTTCAAATTTTAATATATATGAGAATTTAAACTATCACACAGACGGTCACAAAATAAGATCAGTTATGGGGTTTTTCTATTTTTATATATTAATTTTTAAAAGATGATCAACTTACGTGCGTATGTTTCTAATTGTGGAGAATAGGCCAGGTTTGTGAAAATAGATGCATTTTTTCCTTGACTTCTAAAAAGGGATTGCTGAATATTGGTGTAAAGTACAGGTGGTGTGTTTAATTCAGCAGACATCTTTAATTTTAAAAAGGAAGCTGGAAATACTTGTAAGAATTTCTTCAAATAATTTGATTTTCTTTCTGACCACCAAATGAAATGACCCTGAATGTCTTCCCATATCAATTTACAGAGCTTTGCCTGTATAACACAGAATTATTTCCTCTAATCTGTGATTCTGGTCCTCCTGAGTTCTTCACTGTGGCTTGGTGGATCCAGTCCTACTCTATGTCTCTTTAAGTTCCAAAAAGAATTCCTTAAATTTAGAAAGTCCATATGCTTAGCTTCTGTCAATAACTTTCAGGAGGCATAGTTTAAGTGGATATGGAAAACCTGCTGTGGATAAAATATATTCTTTCTTACATATTTTAATATTTTCAGGATCATAGAGATACAAACTGCAAATTCTTGATGGTACAAATGTTGAACTAATGTTCTCACTTCACGGAGGCACTTGTGGAACAAACTGTCTTTGCCTGTTAGCACATTTCTATTAATACTGCTTGTTCAGATTTGGCTATGCAGCACTTTTACCTCCATCACATGGAAATACACGCAGATCTTGAATGACGATGCACACAGCCAGGCAATCAAACAATAGCATAGGAAGATTGGGAAGTTGGGATGGCAGAATTGAGAGAGTGCTGAGATGGAATCCGAGAGTTGTGGAATCAAGTCTTGGCTTAACCTCTGGTGGTTTTGTAGATTCTAACCCACCTCTATGCAGCGCTATTTGTCTGTGCAGTTGAGGGTGGGATTGATGACTTCCTCCACAGTAAGATTCAAACTGCACTCAGGCCAATTGAGAACTAACTTTGTGGCAAAGAATTTTCAAGGTACGTGTCACTGGAAAAAAATCAATCAGAAAGCAATTTAAGGGAACTGTTTAAAAATTAGCACTGTGGCAATATTCCTATGTTTAAAAGTGTCAAGAGTCATGATTGCTTGTCATGGTGCCTTGTGTGTATAATTCACAAGAAAAAAAGGCCTACCTCTCAAATAAGCAGGGGGTAACAGCATGGGAGGGGCTAGAGACAATTTACACAGAGAGGCCCTGATAAGTCTGTTTCTCTTAATGTCAATTTGGAACATCACATCTTTTAAGTGACCTCATTCTCATTAAAAACAAAAGCATGTAAAACTTTTAAGAAATTATATATATATATATATATATATATATATATATATGAAAACCCACTACAGGATTGCTCAGAATCTCCAGTCAAACAGCTTGAAGATGAAGTTGGTCACAAGTAAACCCATTTACCCTTGTTTATTCTAAACTGTTTCAAAAGTTTGTTTTAATCAAGTTATAAAGAGGTGAATCACAATTCCTTAAGAAAGATAAACATATCAGAGGACCATAGAGATGATCTAGAAAGAAGCACACAGAAAACTCATTGTACTTAGAGTTGAGAAACGCCGCTGTTAGTGGAAAAGCAAAGAGTCAATAAACGCAGTGGGCTTAGTACCTAGATGGCTATGAAGGAAAAGTAACCTGAATCTGTTGTCTCACAGCATTCTCAGAAATACAATGTATATTGGAGCTAGGTGTAATAACCATCTCAAAAGTTCTAAGACACATGGGAAATCAATTTGAGGGTTGACATTTAGAAGCATACAAAAATAACACAGAGAAAGTAATAAAGCCCCAAATTTCTATATGACCCAAAGGAATATACTAAAATCTAAACGCCATATCAATTTATTAGAAAAAAATCTGACAAGGTCAATAATGAGAACAGACACAGATGACACACCTTCAAATACTTGAGAACTGAAAATAATACAAAGGAGTTACAAAGATAGGGAGATGAAAGATAAATAAGTTTCACCTGACAAGTAATCAAAACAAATTAAGAAAAAAATATAGTATTTCATTATTAAGACAGCTTAACTTAGGATAAATAAAAGTTCCCTATGATGTAGAAAGTATCATGAACAGGAGAGATACAGCATGTCCTTCAGAGTTACAGTGTTTACTCAGTAGTTACACTATTATTAATCTAGTTTTAGGAAATGGCCTGCAAAAAGGAAACTCCTGTGCCTAGCAATCTTTGAGAGACGAAGTGTGGGGAGTGGAGGAAGCCTGAGTGTACATGAAAGAAGCATATAAAGTCCTGAGGGAATGTGTGGTGGTGGTATGAGCACAGCCAGGTCAGATCTCCAATGTCTCCAACCCAAAGGAATTGGTAAGGCCTTTCTGGCTTAATCTTGGGGGAAGATAGCAAAAATGAGTGTGAATGTTGACAGTGCACACACAAGCTATCAACCACAGCTTCCCTTTCCAGGCATCTACCTTCTGAGACTGCTCCACTGTAGAGCCTTCTATAGACATTAGCTAAGCCTGTCTCTGTTCAGCTATATACCATAATGCACCTCCTTATTCTCTGTGTACAATAAACTCACTTTCTTGGTTCAGTTGTGTAAAATAAATATGTCAATGGTACCGCCCATTAAAGAAAGCACAGCTCACCTGATCCCATCTTTTCTGGACTTGTGTCTATGTGTCCGTCCTTTCTTCATTCTACCATTACTCAGTTAGGTCAGTTCCCTAAAGCCATACACAGCATGGCATACAATAATCTGACATATTATCAAGTAATGGAAAGCGTGGCTGGGTCCGTATACAAATTGAAAGGTTATAGAATCATTAAAATAATTTTGAGAAGAATGTAGACTATGTGGATAAAATGCTATGGCAAAAAGGGAAATAAAAATCTGAACAATAGATTATTGACTGATTAATGTCTCAGAAACATTTATGCATTTCCCTCATGGAAGTATGCAGACATGTCCCTGGTGTGCCTTTATTTATCAACAAGCAGAAAACGCAGTGTGCATAAAAATACTAAATATCCAAGGAGAATGTTCAACCCTTGTGTTCTGCAGCATGGGTGGGATTCAATTTTGGGTAGTGTTGATGGAGTAAACATAGTCTTATTTAGGAATAAAAGGCATTTTCTATTACATGATGGAAACATATCCTAGAAAGTTCCCTTTCTCTTTCCCTGAAATTCTAGGCTAAGGTAGCCATATCTTGCTCTCGCCTGTCATACTTTCTCTACTATTAGCCTTTTCTGTTTCTGTCTCTGTCCTTTGTTCTGTCTCTACTGAGTGCTCAGTGACCTTGATTCACAAGCCTTAATTGTTTATTATGTGCTAGCATTCATTCTCATAGTTGACAATCAAAAGGAAACCAATGGATACGAGTCATTTCCACTGACATTCTCATCTTTGTTGCATTCTCCTTATCACAATCCTCCAAATATCTCATGCTCTCTATAAGGAGATGTCTTCCTCGCTGCTTTGGTTAGAGTGGTAACCTAAGATGACTCTAACACTAGACTATAGTCTTTAAGAACTAAATAGAAAAAAAATAGTAGGACCCAGGATTCCCTGTTAAGAGCATACCAGAAGGCACTACTTTCAGAATGTTCCTGCAATAGTTGAGCTTTTATTCAACGTGGAAGATGTGAAATGAGCCTAAGGTGTGAGTGTTTGACAGATGGTTCTGTAAACACCACATGGTAAAAGGAGCAAAGATGGTACATGAAGTTCCTAAGATTCTAGAAGCATCACATTTTCAAGGTAGGAGACGTGTGGGAACACTGGGCTCACTAAATTTCAGTCATAATGTGTTATCCAATCTAATACACCAAGAGCATTATTGAAAATTACAGTGTTATTAAAAATTAGACCAACACAAGTAATTTAGACAAGCTTTTTGCCATATATTATACATTTGTTAAGAATGTAGACGCTGGATTTCTGACCTGCCCTGTGTGAATCTCTGCAGTTACAGCCTGGAATCTGCTTGCTAGACAGCTCTTCAGCTCTTTATGACTGGAGGTTTGAGAATCACCATTGTAAAGGGATTTAAGTCAAAACCTAAGGATTTGATTGTAATTCTGATTAGTAATCTTCCTTCGTGATAGTGACTCTTCCCATTGCTGGGGCAGAATGCCTAACAGAGACAACTTTGGTAGAAAAGGAATTATTCTAGCTCAGCGTGTCACAGCAGGGAGACATGACAGCTGGGGTTCTCCCATGTGATGGAGGCCTGCGGCGTGAACTGTTACATCCCAGAGTATCAGGAAGCAGAGACCGGGCGCTGGATCCAGGGACAGTTACAACCTTGTTTGGCTGCATGCCCGCTCTCCTGCCTCTGCCAGCAAGGCTCCATGTCCCAAAGGTTCCATAACCTTCCAATACATCGTCACCAAGTGTTCAATAAGATGGGATATTTCATATTGAAGAACTATAATATCCTCCAAACATTTAATGGTGATAATCACCATCAAAGGATGAGCACTAAGGTGTGATTAAGGTGCATTGTACAAAGTTGAAGATCTCTCTCTCTCTCTCTCTCTCTCTCTCTCTCTCTCTCTCTCTCTCTCTCTC
>CABHPQ010163683.1:0-27862 GCA_902168405.1 Peromyscus aztecus | reverse complement strand
CTCTCTCTCTCTCTCTCTCTCTCTCTCTCTCTCTCTCTCTCTCTCTCCTTAGTTCCCCTGCCCTCTTTCTTTGATATTTCTCTCTCTTTGATATTTCCAGTAATGTTCCATACTCAACCACTGATGCCTAATTTAGAGACTTGCTTTAAATACTGTTAAATAATTATGAAGGACTTGTTCTGAGGCATTTGTCAGGGCAAGTACGGGGCATTTCAATTACTCTGTTATTCTTTTATAAACTCTCGATGGGCACTTTATCATAGTTACAGGTAATCTCATTATAACTTAACAGCCTTGTTTGTAAGTGATCTTCTAGAACTCAATCTACATCTTTACTGGACAATTAAATTTGGATTTGGGGACATTATTTAAAAAAAAATAGGTTCTTCTGTAATATCCAGGTCTCAAATTTTGAATTTGTCCCAAATACCCAGTATGATCTCATTGAATTTTCTAGTGTAAGTTTATTTTTATTTTATTATTTTTTATTTTGAGACAGGGTCTCACTGTGTACCCCTGGCTGGCCTTGATCTCCCAGATATTCTCCTTATTGTGCCTCCTGAATGTTGGGATTAAAAGTGTGTGTCAGCATCCCCAGCCATCACTAAATTTTACAGAGTGTATCTGAATTGAGAATTAATAATACTTTAGTTTGGGTGTAAGATAAGAGCCTCACAAACTCCTCTTCTTTGAAAAGACTAACAGTTTCACTATACAGAACTAAACATTAAATAAGTGCATTAAATACATTATGGGTAGGTTATAAAAATATCATCAGTGGTTGAATAACATGTAGATTGAGTTCATTATACAGTGCATGGTGATGAATAATTCAAAGTTTCAGTAATATTTTGTCTATCCCTGATGCTTCTCAATTTTGTATCCTCTTAAAGAATCCATGTAGGGTTGAGGCCATTGCTCAGAGACAGAGTGTTTGTCTAGCAAGCACAATGCTCTGGGGTTGATCCCCAGGGCAGACCACTCTCACCATCATAATCATCATCATCATCATCACCACCACCACCACCACCACCACCACCATCATCATCACATCATCACATCATCATCATCACCACCACCACCATCATCATCATCATCACATCATCACCACCACCACCACCATCATCATCATCATCATCACATCATCATCATCATCACCATCATCATCACCACCACCACCATCATCATCATCACATCATCATCATCATTATCATCACCATCATCATCAACATCATCAACAAGAACCACACGGTTACCTACCGTGTTTTTCTTCTTACAATGTTCTATTGAAAATTCTTTTGTTCTCGCTGGCATTCTGAACTATCCATCAGATTTGTGAACAGCAGCTGTACCATTTCACTGTCCAGCTTCATTTAAAGCACCAGTCTACGTGGTGGTGCTCAAGTGTGATGAAAATTTAAATCAGTTGTGGAGTTTTGTGTAAATGAAGCTGCTATTGGGCCAAAATTTATGGCACCGAGACACGTATGTGTGTGTGTGTGTGTGTGTGTGTGTGTGTGTGTGTGTGTGTGTTCTTTTCAGCATCCCCAGGCAACAAACAATGCTTACTAGTCCTCTTCATTAAAAAGAAACTGTGAGCTATCAAGATGGCTCAGTGGTAAAGGCATTTCCCACCAAGGTTCACAACCCAAATATCATCCACTGGACTCACAATTTAGAAGGAAAGATTGATTCCCACTACTTCCTCTGATCATAGGTATGCTATGGCACAAGTACGTGCATACATAAAAATATTTTATTTAAAAAAAGAAAACCACAGCTAGTTTTGTATTCTATCATTTTAGAGTATTGATTTTACTTTCTGGGGAAGATGTAATGCAAATCCATGTCTGAACACATCATAAATATATGACAATGTAATTTATTCTCACTGGTACCAATTGATTCTCTAAAATATGGGAATTATCCTACAGGATTAAAACTATTACATTTGATAATCAAAATAAGACAACCAAGGAAAGTGACCCCATTTACATTTTTTTATTCTCTAAGAGAAGAATCTGTAGAAGCAATATCCTGTAGAAAATATCTTTTTTTTTTTTTTTTTTTTTACAATTTCCTTATGCTAGTTTTTCACTTAATCAAATAATCCTAACAGTCTCCATGGGGAATTACAAACATAATCAACCGTATCCCAGAAGAACTGTCAACAAAGACAAAAGCTGGAGGCCAACTCGTTTTCATCACCTTTTAATATCTGATTTACAAAGTAATTTGTCCTGCAGCCTTTTTTGCTTTCATAATAAAAACACAAGACACAACCTTTTGGGAAAACTCTACACGTCATTTCCAACAAAGATGTTATGACCTTCTGTCAAAGCTCAAATGCCACTCAAGTTGCCGTACAAGAGGCAAATTCATACAGAGGTAACAGTGACAGCTGTCGGGTTGAATGCCCACTAAGAAATAGAGAAACATCCAGGCACCAGGGAATTTCATAGTGATGGCTGTTTTCCAGGCCGCTTTTTTCTTTTGAAATAAGGTCTTACTGTGTAGCCTTAACTGGTCTGGAACTTGCTATGTAGACCAAGATGACTTCCAAGTCAGAGATTTAGCTTGGCTCTGCCTTCCAAGTGCTAGAATTAAAGGTGTGCACCACCATGCCTGGCCCAGTTTACTTCTTTAAACGATCCCCATGAGACAGGTAGAGTTAGTATAGTCTACTTCCTTGCAAAAATTGAAGGTAAAATTTTAAGCATCAGAATAATTTCTCTGACTCACATGAGTCAAGTAGAGATGCAGATGTTAAAGGAACCCACGACATTTTTTTTTTTTTTTTTGTAGAATGACTATTTCAGAAAGTTTTCAGTTATTCTGAGAGCTACCATGAAACTCTAAACAAAATTATTTTCAATTTAACTTATAAGACCAACGAACTCTTAAAATGTTTTTCAAAGCAAAAGTGGTTCACAATAATACTCAATAATCACAATAATCTGTTGATTTTATCAACAGAAAGTTCAAGAATCACTGCTTTAAGAGCTAGAGTCCAGGCAAAATCTGAGCACAGCTGATTTGTAGTTAAGAAATCTGGGTGGTTAGGGTTTTGGGATGGCTTGTGAAGGTGAAATCTCTCCAACAGAGTCTCAGTAGGAAGGGGCTTGGAGTAGTAGCAATATTTTTATTTAACTTCACTAATTACTATGCCTGGAGAATAGTCAATGCTTCATTAAATTGAGTAACTGATGCTGGATTGCCCACTTCACCTCAGTGAGCCTCCGTGAAATATCTGACTGGGTAGTAAGCAGGCAAGAATAGGACATACCTCGACAACCTGAGAATCCACTTGGTTTGGGCTATGCACACATCGCCCTTTTAACAGTGCCCTTAGCACCTAGGACCTTCACCTATATTTGTTGTGTACTATATACCCATACACCTCTCTCACAAGAAAATATCAATCTCTCTGCACATTATACCACACTCTGAATGATGAAGTAAGTTTCTCTTCCCCCAACAACCACCAATTAAAGTTTCTATTCAAATACATTACTGAAAAAATATGGATATGGAAATGATCTAAACTGGTTTGGGGTGTAGGTGCAGCAAGACAAACTATGTCCTCTGGGAAATCTTTTAAGGAGAATCTCCCATTTATTATTTTATACCTGTGTGTAAAGGGGTGTACATATGATTAAACTCATATGCATTGTGGGAAAGGACATGTGCAGTAGAAAAAAATTATACAGTGCAAACCTGTGAATCAAGATATAGGATCATCTTTACTATGGTTTCTTCTAAACCTCATAAAGAGAAACCCTGAAAGTCCCCAGGAATCCTCAGTGGGTTCACTGTCTCTCCTGGTAACAAATCTGTTCTGTACTGTTGCTTTGCTCGTGAATAAAGTTTGTAATTTTTGTGCACCCCCCCATCCCAGTTTTCTGAATAAGACACAAGAACCTGCAAACACCTGGTCCAGACACTGACCACTAGCAACAGAAGCAAGAATAGTATGGATAAATATGTAAAAGTCTATCATTATTACAGGAAGAAAAATGACCTCCAAACACATTCTTATAGCATAAGAGTGTAGGCCAGAAAAAATTAACATACAGGAGATAGGATTATTCTTACAAGACGCAGTCAATGTTTACTTAGAGAAGAAACAACTACAGCACTTAATTTAATTTAAAATTGGGCTTCTATGATGGAGAAGGTAAGTGCCAACATTTTCTATTAGGTTCTTTGCAAATAGTTCCAATTTCTTGATGGTTCTTACTGTCTTTCTACTGAACACAGCCAGGTTTCCTAGCCAGTCCCAGACACCCACTAACTTGATGTACTATTCCTCCATTCCTCATTTTGATAGTTTTATTTTTACAAAGGAAGAGTCTAGATTTGTCATTTTTAAAGGCACAGCATGCTGATACATACACCTCAAATACAGCTGAGAGCACAAATGTCTCCAGGAATTTTATGTCCACTCTCCAACTTGTGCCCCAGAGGGTTCACTGCTCCCCAATTTTCCTAGCATTAAAAAGACTCATATCAATGAGCCCTATTTAACGGTTCTGTTTGCAGAGTGCTGACAGGATTCCTTTATAAGCTTCATTGTTCAACTTTGACTTATACAAGAATGGCTAATTTCCTTCAATATGGAAAGTTATGCTGTAGGTAAATGGAAATGTGTAGGTCAATGGTTGCCCTCTCCCCTGGGATAGACACATGTCTATTCTTCTCATTACAACTTTGCAGAGGCTGCATTCACATGCTTCCATGTCATAAACACAATCATGACTGTGTTGTATAATATTAGTTAAAGATATGTAACATTTGTTTATGCTGTGGAACATTTAATGATGCAAAGATGTGTTGCATTTTTATGTTGCATTTTTTTAACTCTGTGAAGCTGTGTTACTTTGCCTAAAACATCTCATTGGTCAAATAAAGAACTGGACAGTCAAAAGCCTTGCAGGAGAAAGGATAGGTGGGGCTGGTAGGCAGAGAGAATAAATTTGAAGAGAAATCTAGGAAGAAGAGATCAAGGAATGAGAAAAGGGAGAGAGGAGAATGCAAGGGGCCAGCCACCCAGCTACATAGCAAGCCATGGAGAAAGAAGTATAGAAAGGTATACAGAAATAGTGAAAGAAAAAGCCCAGAGGCAAAAGATAAACAGGATAATTTAAGAAGCCAAGCTAAGGCTGAGAATTTATAAGTAAGAATAAGCCTCTGTGATTTATTTGGGAGCTCGGAGGTGCGCCCCCACCCCAAAAGAGCAAAGAACAAAGAGTGAAAGAGTAAAAAATAAAAATAAAAAAACCCAACTACATGACTGAAAATCAATTGTACTTTTTCTGGGCACTATACTTTATTCTTGCTAAATCAGAAAACAAAACAAAACAAAACAAAACAAAACAAAAACAAAAAACACAACCTGGGTTTTAATTTAGACTAGATGAAGTTATTAAAACCTATTTTCTTCTCTTTATGCTTTGTTTAAAATCGAGAAAAGCTACAATATAGGGTACACTGCAAGGTTTTCTAAAAGTAGATACTATACAAAGTGCAAATTATTATAAAAATTGCTATGGCCCGAGTGGAGTGCCAGTCTACAAAGTTCTTTTGAATTGGGTAATCCTGGATTCATGTTGAATCACAACTCCTCCTCATCTCTACCGTGATTGGTAGAGGAAATCTTCCTCACACTGAACATTAGAGTTTCACTGTTCTGCTTACATTTTCCAAATCTACTCAAGAGTTACTTCTGCAGTTAGGTCAACAGTCTAGTTGCTGGCTACAGATGTCTGAATGAGCGTCAGTTCATCCCAGCTGTGAGCTAACAGTGTTTCACTTTCCAATGAGGGAAGAGGGAAGCCCTGTGTGTGTTGAAGGGATTTCATCTAAAGGCCATAGAATGGCCAAGGTGAGAAACTGAAAACTACCTGGCTGAGCTTAATTCACACTGGAGCTTGTAGACTGCTCAAAAGACAGAAACATCTCTGTTCTAGGCTTCCCACAAGGCTAACTTAGAGCAATGTGAGCTTGAAGTAGCAAGGGCTGAGATTTATCTCTGTAAGCACAAGGTTCTAGATTCTGTCCCTGTCATGAAAAAAAGACAAAGGGAATGATTTTCAAGCATACAAAATGGGATGCTGCTGATGGAGGTGAGTTCCAACCTTTTAGAAGGATGTTGTTCTGTTATGGATGTTAGAGACCTCAAGACTGTGTTCTTCATATTGCTTTACTGTTTGTGGTGGATTGCAAATGTCATTTTCTATTAGTCCTTGATAGTGTACATACAATATACTCTGATGAAATGTTATAGTAGACCCTGACATGAAGTTTAGGCTCAGCATGGGATGGGAAAGGTGAACTATGTACACAATAAAAAAGAATGCTTACTCTTTAAATTAATGATAAGCTACAGTACACATGATGTTGTCAGAAAAATGATAATTACTACTGACCCAAGATATTAGAGCATCTGAAAATCTATTTGCAAATATCTGAACATCCAATTATTTTCAAAAATAAAGATGAATGGACACTGATGGGCAGGAAGTTGAGAACGATCTTGCGTTATAGCAGAAATTACTGTCTTTTGTTTTAAAATTACACCTTTAAAATGTTAGTTGGTTAATGTATTTCCTCATTAGGGTAAGGATTAAATATGATGGTGGGGCTACATCTTCTGTAGGTGGGGGGGGGAGCTCAGCTCAATAGGTAAGTCACACAATTTCATTGTTTTTGAAGTATTCATTGCATAACCGTGGATTACATAATTGCGCTGCAGGATTTAAGGGGAAGATAATTTTAGTTACATGTGTTTTTGTAAATCATCTTAATTTGTTGCACTTTTAAAGCATT
Source organism: Peromyscus aztecus (assembly GCA_902168405.1). Classification (NCBI taxonomy): domain Eukaryota; kingdom Metazoa; phylum Chordata; class Mammalia; order Rodentia; family Cricetidae; genus Peromyscus; species Peromyscus aztecus. Next base: position 21,034 of record CABHPQ010163683.1, on the reverse strand, counting down.
TTATCCTGGATTACAGTGATAACAGTCATCAGATAGAGAATCAGGAGTCTTGGGACACAGATTATTTGGACATGAAGGCTCCTGTATACAAATAACCTCACTCAAATTTTGAAAGTTTTCTACAATATTGGATTTGACACTTTTGAATATGTTCATCCAACTGTTTATAGATATTGTGAAACTATTAAATAATCACATACCTTCTCAAGATTTTTATACCTCACTTCACCAACAGCATTACTGAAATCAGTTTAATTCTAACAATACCTGGGTTACTCAGAAATCTATCAAACAAGGTAATAAGGTAGGTCTGATGTGATTTAGTCTTGGTGAGTCCATATAGGACCTCATGGGTACTGGCTTTGCCTAGGACTCACATGTTCACCCATTAAGTAGTGCTCTTAGGAGTACTGCTTTTTCATCAAATGAATCTTGCTCTATCTTTAAATCTCCTAAAATAAAATAAAATTGCCTGACACTACTCACCCAATATCTTTTACACTCCCTAAAATCCTTCCAATACTATATACAATAGATTATTAATATCATTAGGAGTCCCACAGCTACTAGAATTGAATTCATTCTAATTACTGGAATTCCCTTAGGAGAGCCACAGATTTTCTCTGAGAGGCCAGATGTTTCTTGTCAATCTTAATGTTTATCATTCTTTCCAGAGTGTTTTCATGTGATTTTTTTTTCAAATATTGTCACTGGAATCCCTGGTTTACTTTTACATAAGATATGATGGCTTCTTTTTTGGGGATTTCTAAAATACAAAGCTGTTCACATCAAGAATGAGAACCAAGCCAAGGTAGTTCCTATGCTGCTGTGTCTGAGAATGCCATCTCCTCAGATGGTACAAGTGATGTTACAGTTCCTGAACTCCAGGCAGAGCTACCCACAGAGGAAGCCACTGCCATGCAGCTACAACCTTCTGGGTGATAGGGGTTTTTCTAATGACTTTTTCCAATGTAACCTAATAACCCCCAACATCCTCCAATACCACCAAAAGATCTTTGAAAGACAGGGAATTGCCATAGACACGTGTAATCCTATGGACATTCTCAGTTACCCAAAACAAGTTTTAGAGATCAGTGTACAATATAATTCTGATAATCAACAATATGATTATTGCCCAGCTTAAAATAGCTGAGGAGCTCACATCTAATGCTTGGTGTTTTCACTACAAAATAGAAACAAACAAAAAGAACACAAAGAAAGTGTAAGAGGCAAAGCATATGTATAATGCTTTCATTGTGGTGATTTTGAAAATGGGTGTAGACATACTCAAATTCACCAAAATGTATACGTGTACATGTTAGTGTATCAGTGATACATCAAGAAGAGCTAGTCTTGGTCTACCAAGGCAGAGGGTACAGTAATTACTGGCAGACAGAAGTGGTTTGTCTCTTGGAAGGGTGGATACATTCCCAGCACCATTCTGGACAAATGTCACTACCTGGACCCTCTTTATTCGTGAATGTTTGTTTCTGTTTAGGATTTTTCCTGGACAAGTCAACAAGAAGTCTTAGAGAAATTTTAGAATTAGTTAATTGTCTCTGAAGTATTTCTTTGAGTATAAAGTGTCCACTTTATGTCACTGAATCCTGAAAAACTGATTTTTATTACTAAAGTGACATAAATCTTAGAGTTCATGTAGAGTGCTTGGCACATGTTAGATGTTTCGTCAATATCCGTTTGTTTCTCCTACTATGACCCGAGTCTTTTCTTAATGAAATCACTTCATTTTTGTACCTTCAATAGCTCGAGACGGGATGTAGGGGGAAAGTATAATGCAAGGTAAGTCTTGAGCATATCTCAGATATTTGTAAAAGGCACCATACACATTTAAGTTAGACAATGGCTCTCTGCTTAGAGCCTTCTAGTAGTTTCCAGAGCTGCAAAGTCCTCTCTAAGTTGATGTTCTGTAGGAATGACTCCGACGGTCACTTTATTTGTTCTGCCTCCTTCTCTTCTTGCCACTGTGACATCCTTGGTGTTTCTTGAGATACTAGTGCCTGCCACAGCCCAGAGTCTCGGTCCTCCTTGTTGCATCTCCTAGAATCCTGCTCCTTCCATACTTAGATGGCTCATTTCAGCACCACCTTTAAGTCTGAGTTCAAATATTGCTTTAGAAAGTTCTCTGCCTGTCACCTATTTAACATAAACAGGAATTTTCCACATTTTATTTATCCATATTACTTACTATTTTCTAAAGTACTTTGTAGCATGAATCTTAAACAGTCTTATTAATAAAACAAACTCAGGGCCTGGTATTGGGGTAAACACTGGAAGATCAGAGAGACAGAACAAGCCACAGCTAACCTCACCTGGCCAACTTCTCAGCTGATCTTGTTTCCTCAGACTGGAAGCTTCTGTGTCCTCATCCCAATGGCTCTCAGCTGAACTGTGCTGCTCAAAACCTAAAAGCTTAACCAGGCCAAATGCTTCCAGTTTCTGGTCCTCACGCCTTATATACCTTTCTGCTTTCTACCATCACTCCCTGGGATTAAAGGCTCACTTTCTGGGATTAAAGGCGTGAGTCACCATGCCTGGCTGTATCCTTGAAGAGATGGATTTCTGCCTCTGAAATGCTAGGATTAAAGCCATGACTGCCAAAATTTTCTAGCCTTTGTATTTAGTGGCTTTTCTGTCCTCTGACCCCAGATACGTTTATTAGGGTACACGATATTTGGGGGATCACAATACTACCACAGTACTTTTTGCTTTTGCCTCCTGTTCTCTCACCAGTGCTTACAAAAGGATACTTGAAAGTTGCATTTTTTCTTAATGCATATTAAATAAACACATAGAGGGAAGAATATTAACTACCCAGGAATGCAATATGGCAGAATAGGAAAACCTTCCTGTACTTGGTGATATGATAGTTACAACCAAGACTATCTGTAGTGGAGATTTGTTTCTGGACCCTCCAGAGAGCATTAAAGCTTACCTAATGTGGACTGAGATGCCTGGCTTTGGTAGTTTCTGTCATCACATCCCATTTCTGAGACCAGAAACATGAATGGTTCATCAAGGACTCCATCTGTCCCCCTAAGTTGCTGGGCTCAGCAGAAGTCAACTGCAAACTGAACTTTGATCATGCCTATCATCAGCTGACACACCCATCAATATGCACAAGTTCCATATTTAATTTCTTTTAAATTAAAAAGTAAAACTTAGCCAAAACACTTCAGTGAATATCTACTACTTTAATAAAGTCCTAAAAACACTTCTAGTTTAGATTTATGCCATGTACTATTTTTTTTCAGTCTATAGATACCATTCAAGCTTGGCATGGTGGAACACATTGTTAATCTCAGGATGTGGATCTTTGTGAGTTCAAAGGTAGCCTGGTCTGCAGAATGAGTTTTAGGCCAGCCACAGCTATATAGTAGGATCATGACTCAAAAACTTATTATTTTCAATGCTTTATTGCATAAATTAGTGATTCATATGAAGGTGGTCTAAACATGAAGTTATCTTTACAAACTTAAGGAGCTGAAAAATTTTAACTATTAAATCTCATGATTTCTTCTTTCTTTTTTTTTTTTTTTTGGTTTTTCGAGACAGGGTTTCCCTGTGTAGCTTTGCACCTTTCCTGGAACTCACTCTGTAGCCCAGGCTGGCCTTGAACTCACAGAGATCCTCCTGGCTCTGCCTCCCGAGTGCTGGGATTAAAGGCGTGTGCCACCACCGCCCGGCTAAATCTCATGATTTCTTATTCTGAGTTGAACAAACGGCTTAACTGTTTTCACAAATGCTTTATTTATTTATTTATTTATTTATTTATGCTCAGGTTTATCCTCAACTCTTCTCTGTTTGTGGCTGTTATGCCATCTTAAAGATGACGAAACAGGGTCTGATAAGTGACCTCTATGTGGCAAGAGAAAAATGTAATAGTGACCACGAAGAACTGGGTCTGACCTAATGCTTTGACATATACATTATCTCTTTGTAATGGATTTTTAATGGTATCTTATTCTCCAAGACATGACATTATTGACAATCTGGGGGATTGTCTTGGACACAGCCAAAGGAAAGAAGGGAGGCATTCTTGAAAAACGACCCTGTCACAGGCTGCAGGTTATATCCTGAATGTGACATGTTCCAATAATAATGCAGAAGCCTTTTGGTAAAAAGAAATTAGATATCAACTGTATTAGATGGATCAGAGGTGTGTGTGTGTGTGTGTGTGTGTGTGTGCATGCATACATGTACTGTAAAGGCCAGAAGAGGATACTGTTGGAACTTATCTCTCTTCACCTTGTTCCCTGGGGTCGGGACCTGAACCTTACTGAACCTGGAGGTAGTGTGGCAGCCAGCAAGCTCCTGTGCTCTTGTCTCCAACCCTCAGAGCACCAGAGTTCCAGGCACATATATTACTTGAATGCTGGGGATTGATCTCAGGCCTCCATGTTGACAGATTGTACCCACTGAGCCACCTCTCCAGTCCATGTAGCCAAGTTTTTTTTTTTCCCCTTGAGTTATATCTTCAAAACATTTAGTTGATGTGGCAGATAATAAACATTGTTAAACTCACCACATATATTCTGACAAAGAAGACATTAGACTTCTCCTTAGGATATTGATCTCGCAACACACAGAGAGATGTAAAAATAGTAATCACTATGTAACACACAGCTGCACTTAATTTTGCTAACCTTGCTACTTGTACTTTATTCACCTCGTCATGCTTCGGTGACATTTTGAGCCACCATTCATTTCTCTTCATCTGCCTTATTCTTGGTTCCAGGCATTGGCCTTCTTTGTTCTCTCTACTTCCTTATCTTTTCCAGCAGCCAGGAAGCCTGTTCTGCTCTTTCTCTCCCACACTACCTGCTGCCTGATGCGCTGTAGCAAGAGACTCTCTCTGCGGATAGCAATGGGAGCTTTCTTGGGCCCTCCAGCATCTGCCCATGCACAGAGCTCTCAATGACAGTATCTCACTCTTACATACCCATGTTATATTCTGATCATTCTTGCTTACAGAGTCAGCTCCTTTCTAAGTGTTAATTATCTTAGTCTCTCTCTCTTTCTTTCTCTCTCTCTCTGTCTCTCTCTCTCTGTCTCTGTCTCTCTGTATGTGTGTGACTGTCTGTCTGTCTGTCTCCCCCTGCCTCTACCTCTCTTCTCTTTTCTTAAAAGCTTTGGTTTTCAGTGTTTTTGATTTTAGTCATTCTGACAGGCGTAAGGTGGTATCTCAGAGTTGTTTTGATTTGCATTTCCCTGATAATTAGGAATGTTGAACAATTCCTTAAATGTCTTTCAGCCATTTGAGTTTCCTCTATTGAGAATTCTCCAAGATCCAGCTATACCACTCTTGGGCATATACCCAAGGAATGCTCAATCATACCACAAGAGCACTTGCTCAGCTATGTTCATATCAGCATTGTTTGTAATAGCCAGAACCTGGAAACAACCTAGATGCCCTTCAACTGAAGAATGGATAAATAAAATGTGGTACATATACACAATGGAATACTACTCAGCAGAGAAAAACAATGGCATCATGAGGTTTGCAGGCAAATGGAGGGATCTAGAAAAAATCATCCTGAGTGAGGTAACCCAGACTCAGAAAGACAAACATGGTATGTACTCATAGGAGAATACTAGATGTGGAGCAAGGATGACTGGATTGCTACTCACATCACCAGGGAGGCTACCTGGAAAACAGGACCCCAAGAAAGGCACGGGAACACCCAATGACGGAGAAATGGATGAGATGTTCATGAACAGCCTGGTCATAAGTGGAGGAAATGAAGGGCAAGGGTCGAGGGAAAGAGAGCTTGGGGGAGTGGGAGACCCCAGATGGATCAACAACAGAGAGGGAGAACAAGGAATAGGAGACCATGATGAATGAGGACCACATGAGAATAGGAAGAGGCAAGGTGCTAGAGAGGCCCACAGAAATCCACAAGGATACCCCCACAGTGGACTGCTGGCAATGGTCGAGAGACAGCCTGAACTGACCCACTCTGGTGATGGGATGGCCAAACACCCTAATTGTCGTGGTAGAAACCCCATCCAATGACTGAGGGATCTGGAAGCAGAGATCCACGGCTAGGCCCCGGGCAGAACTCCGGGAGTCCAATTGGCGAGAAAGAGGAGGGTCTATATGAGCGAGAATTGTTGAGACCAGGGTTGGATAAAGCACAGGGACAAATAGCCAAACGAATGGAAACACATGAACTATGAACCAATGGCTGAGGGGCCCCCAACTGGATCAGGCCCTCTGAATGGGTGAGACAGTTGATTGGCTTGAACTGCTTGGGAGGCATCCAGGCAGTGGGACTGGGTCCTGTGCTCATTGCATGAGTTGGCTGTTTGAAACCTGGGGCTTATGCAGGGTCGCTTGGCTAGGGAGGAGGGGACTGGACCTGCCTGGACTGAGTCTACCAGGTTGATCTCAGTCCTCGGGGGAGGCTTTGCCCTGGAGGGGGTGGGAATGGAGGGTGGGCTGGGGGGAAGGGGAGGGGGGGGAGCGGGGAGAACAAGGGAATCCATGGCTGATATGTGGAACTGAATGGTATTGTAAAATAAAATAAAAAAAATTAAAAATTAAAAAAAAAGTTTTGGTTTTGAATTTTCAAGAGGAGGCTACAGAATTCTGCAATGGATGCTTCAGGGACTTTTTAATAGAGCCTGAGCTCAGCATGAAAGGTCTCTTACCCGAATTTTTCACATTATAACTTAACACTTTGTTTTACAAAGACAGTACGTACGCCCAGGAAAAACACTTTGTTCATTTGAGCACGGGAGGCATCATCACCTCTTGAGAGAAATGGTACCTCAAGAAAATGGACAAAAACTATCAAAAGAGAAATAGTCTCACTTAAGATTTTGAGATGTCCTGAGCTGAGGTGCCGTTCTTACTGTCCACAGTTCTCATTAGACCATGATGGCTTGACATACCTAAGGGGTGGGGAAGGAGGATGGCTGGGATTAGGTCCACCACCAAGGGTGATCTTCTAGCAAAAAGGTTTCTGATGGATCTTAGGCCTGTGATTAATTACAGATCAACAGCAGCATGAGTCATAGCTTGTTAGTCACACTGAAATTCTATCTAAATCCAGTGGAAAATAAAATGAGATATAGTTCTGTTTCCCACATAGAAACAATAAAGGTTGCTTCTAAGGCTAAAGGAAAATAAGCTTCCACAGCAACATATGCACTGTTGTCAAGCCTTCCTTGATTCCATGGAAAAACATCTCAGAGCCAACCTCCACCAACAGAAATGCAGGGAGAGGAGTCATCCCTGGAGCAGCTGCTGTGCGCTACAAAGACAGCAGCAATGTATAAAACTGAGCACCATGACCATAAACTCCTCAAATGTGAATTCAAGTACTGATTGTTAGAAGAACCGAAGCCTGGAAGTAAGTTAAAGGCAAGTCAAACAAATGTAGCAAAAATTCTAAGCTTGTAAAGTAATTTTCTTTGCTTTGCCCAATGTTGGTGCCTTGAGCTTTCCCTGAGCATGTTACCTACTCAGGGGTTCTTGAATTTCCTTCTGTTTCATTTGGGACTTTGTCTTTCTTTTTAAATATATGTATAGATATATATGTATAGATGTGTACATATACACATTTAAAAGTACATATATTATTTCTAATGAATATATTATATACTTATTATACATTATATATGCTTATTAGATATCTAAAATTCATATTCAAAGATTAAAATAAACTCTCTAGTAGTGTTTACAAAGAACTGCCACCTATAGAAACACTCAAACAATGGGAAACAGAGAGGTGACCATAGTTCTTCATAAAAATCACATGTGGACACTGCCCAGTTAAAGACTTAGTTTGCTGTGGGAAATGTTATAGGTTAAGAGATTATTCAGAGCATGTAAACAAAGTAGGCTATATATGTGAACTCATTATCATGGATTTTTCTTTTTAATTATTTTCTTTTGTTCTCCTTTTTAAACGTTATACACATGTGTACATTTGCTTACATATACACATACATACTATAGCTAGGACCTGTATATAATGGAGGGATTTTAATGTACTTAATGTGATTTTTTTATGTACTTAAGAAACTTCACCTAAGACTAACTTGTCTAAGTTCAGCACTTTTATTATTGAATTAAAAAAAATTTGTCCTGTAGATTGAATCCAGGATTTTGTTCATGATAAATATAAGCTCTAGCACTGAGCCATACCCTCAGCTCTCTAAGCCATTGAAATAGACCATTTCTTGGGTTGGAGAGCTAGATCAGAAATTAAAAGATTTGTAGTGGTTTAATTGCCAGTACCCACTTGGCAGGTCCAGTTCTCCAGGATCAGATGAACTCTTCTGGCTTCTGTGGCCTCTGAATAGTCATGTGGTCAATATGCATATATAGAAGCAAACACTCATGTGTGCATATATTATACATATATAATTTCTTAGTTGATGCCTGCAACTTACTCTACCTTACTAACTTATACAAATGACTCTTAGAAGTACCCACACTCACCTTTAACCATGATGCTCTTGTATAACAAGATTAAAATCGTGAGTTCAAATATATCTGTGATAACACTGGCACTTTAAAATTTAACTTGGAGTATTCTGGCTTTTGAAGTGCAAATTTATGATTTATAAAATTATTATTTAATAATAAATATAATATGTTTTTCTTCGGTTCATTTTTAAAAAGTCAAGTACATGGGCAGCTGCCAGAGAAATAGGTCCACATCTATCTTTTAAAGTCAAACTCTGCTTGCTCTAGCTCTACGTTAAACGACATTGTAGAAGATCAGGGTTTTTAGGCTGCACTTGCTCTGAGAGATTCTATTTTCTAAGCAGCGTTTTACTCTACTTTGAGTGAAAATGCAGGAGGATGACTCTGCACTTTGATGACATATAAAGAGCACTCCCAAGCCACAGACTGGTAAAGAAGTTGTTCCTGTATAAAAAGAGTTGCCACCCTATAAATTTATCAAAGTAAACTGGAAATTATGAGCACATGAATGTATTAAAATCACACCAGGGAAAGCAGTCCTGAGCAACTTATTCAACACACCAGAATGAGGAAAGAGTGTAACACCCTCACTGGGACCCCATATACAAGCCACCTAACACTAATATGGTAACATCCACTGACCTTACATATAACCATACCATGGGACCAACAGGAAGAGAACTCTTGAATGTCCCACAGGCTTCAGCTCAGCTTAAATTTTACCGTAGACATAGGTGACTTGTTTCCCACTGTTGACATAGGCTACTCAAATTGTCACCTGCCCATGTGCATATAGACCTATCTGAACCTGGTCGCATCATTTGCCTCTGTAGCCTCCATGGTTAAAGTAGTGTTGTAGGTAAAATTATATTTAAAATGGTAAAAAAGTCTGGAAAGAGATTTCCCTACTGATACTGGCTGAATCTTGCTTCTGCAGTCTAACTCAACGCCGAAGCTTGACTCAGCTCTGACCCTGCAGAGATTAACTCTGAGGTAGCAGGAACTACTCAGGTAGAATGCCAGCAGGGTTAGTTATCTTACTCCTGTAGTGACTCTTCACATCCACATTAGCTTCAGACTTCTGTAGCTCAGGCCTCCTTCAAACTGCTTGAACTCTGCTATGATAGCTTTAACTCCTTGTAGTCAGTCATTCTGTAGCAAACAGAATGCACACAGCATATGCAGAGTAATGTATAACGTGTAATATGTGATGTGAGACTTAATATTAGTAGTCAAGATTTGACTGAAAGAATCCCACTTTTTGCCTCTGATGTGTAGCAAGGGAATTGAAACTATTTGGCAAATAGCTGCCGAAGAAACTTCCATACCATGGGATTATATTATTATTCAAAATGCTTTTGTGTGAAGGACACAAATCTGTTTACCTATGTTTCTAAAGGCATCCTCATAACACTATTATTTACTCTTTCTATCAGAGATTACTCAAAAATATAAAAGATTGGCTTACAGATGGCCAACTAGAATGAATATCAGTAGAGAACCTGTTTCCAGACTCTTACATAATTTTGAGTATAGTTTTACCCACAACCCTACTCTGTGACTGAAATTATAGTTGGTCACATTCTCTTTGGTTTGCTTTAGAACATATAAACATTTTTGAAGAAATGTTGTTTCAGGTTTATTAGACTGTGCCTCCATATATTTGGTACATATTTAATAGGTTCTATTCCATGATAAAAATAAACAAAACTACTTGAGCAAGAATTAAAATGTATTTAAAATCATTTTTATTGGAGTTGAAGTCCATTATGTCCATTTCTTTCTTTTCTTGAGGTGGGCCTTGCTACCTAGTCCTGGTTGGTCCTCAGCTCTTAAGTATAATGGTCCTCCCACCTCAGCATCCTAAAAACCAAAGTTAAAGGTAAGTACCGTTGAACCTCATTCATTATCTCTACTTTGGTTCGAAGAACAGAAAAAGTGGTTTACTATTGGGGATTCTAAGGAAGAGCTCCTGGGCTGGTTCCCTATATCTATCAATTACCAACTGTGTGACCATGAGTAGTTACAAAAATTCTCCAAGGTTCACTTTTCTTAATCTTTAAGATTGCAATAAGAATTATTAAGATCTTCATATGACATTCCTAGGCATAATTCCCAAATGTAGCACAACTCGTGAACTATTGTCTATCAGTATCATCACCATCACCACCAGCAGCAGCAGCAGCAGTAGCATCCAGTTAGATAGTCAATCACTCTGTTCAAATACAATCATACCAATCCATTAATTTCCATCTGTTCAACAAACTTGAATGAACCCAACTACTATTTTTCCCCTGTTCTTGCCATTTTCCCTTTGAGAGCTCTTAATTCTACCATTTACCACTGCCCTGGAGATTTTAGTCACAGAAATAAGACAAGAAATACAGTTTTGGGAAGGAAGAGGAGAATGCTAACATAGTTGATTTACTTGATAGCCTATATTCAATATAGAGTATAATATCCATCTAGGAAAATTCATAAGGCAATTCAGCAAGATTGTGGGGGTTCAGATCAAAACATAACATTTAGTATTGTTTGTATATGGTAGCAACAGCCAAATATAAAATAAAATAAAGAGACATAGCTCCCAGTGTCAACAAAATTCTTAAGGTGCCCAGACATACATATATTACAGTCATGCATGTGTCTATGACCTGAATTGCTGCTCACAGATGACTAGATTGAGTAAAAATAGGATATATGTGATGTCTTGGTAGTGCATGATAATTATCCCAGCACTCCAGTGATAGAGGTATGAAGGCCTTGACCTTGAGGGCAACCTAGGCTACAAATAAGTTTTGCAGTATTTAGTAGGTTTTGCTGGAGAAGAAAGAGAAATGATGGAATTATATTGTAATCTCAAAAAAATCAAATACAATAAAAAAAGAAACTGAACAAGACAAAACAGCAAATGATGAACACTTTCTGCTCTAGTTGGAATGCTCGTGCCCTTTGACACAAGCCCTGTTTCCTTGCTGAAATCCTAAGCCCCAAATTGGTATTAAGAGGCGGAGCTTTGGAAAATGATTAGGTAAAGAGTTGCATGAATGAGATTAGTGCCTTTGTAAAAGAAGCCTGAGAGAGACCCTTTACTCATTCCAATCACTGGAGTGGGGGGGGGGGGGTGGAGGAGGAGCAGGAGGAGGAAATAAGAGAACATTTATTGTGATCAAAAGTGACAAAGACTTAAAACTTCTGACATTACCAAGTGTTGTCAAGAATGAGGAGAAACTGTAAATTTCATAAGCTCCTTGAGGGAATGCAAGTTCTCAACCCATTTTGAAAGATGCTTTGTCAATAGCCATTATGGAACTTAGAACTTAATAATCATCTTCCAGATTTAGACCACAGAAAAATTCTATCACCTGATGACAGAAATATAGCACTATATCCAAAAGTCAAGGTACAAAAAATATGGACAAAAATCTTGAAAGCATAACAATCATTAGAAATGATGGTTAAAATATAACACATGTGAAGAAAGGGAAGATTGACATGTAGTTGAGGCACTTGCAGGATCTAAGTAGAACATGGCTTATTTTACAAAAGTTAGATCATCGTATAACTTAATCAAGTAATTTAATGTGACAGCTTTAAAATGCCATATTCAGACTGGTAAAAGAATGTGAGAAGGGAGAAGAGCTGAGCCAAGACATTTTGCATTATATTAAAAAGGTAACACACTTTAATAGAAGTGAATTTACAGGTAAAGCTCACTACAAGGAATGTATGTATATGAACTTCTAAAAGTCTCTCCCAGCTTAAGTCACCCAGAGAAACATCACCATATCTGTAGTTCTCATAACTAAGAATCAGATATGCACCCCCTCACCCCCCGCCCCCGTCTAGGATTTTGACTCTGTATTCTAAGGATTCAGCATTGTAGGAGAGAAATAAATTCTCTATCATGAGGTAGGAAAATAAGCTTGTATCTGAAGGATGTAGTTAGCAGAGAGAAAGAACAATGCCTTGGAACTCTATTAGAACAGGGACTGCCTGAAGCAAAATTAACTTTCCAAGGTTATTACATAGCACTCCAAAAAGAAAATAATGATCCTGTCAAAAACGTGAGTTTAAAAATGTTACTCAAAATAGATGATCACAGCTACACGGTAGAAATGGCATTTATGGAGTTTCATTGGTGACTTCAGAAAATATATCATGAATTTAAAACTAAGGAGATTGTATTTTAATTACATTTGTTCCATTATGAAAAATAAGATGGTAAAAACTTAAAGAGGAAGCCATGGCCATATTTGTGTAGGCAATTTTAAGAAGAAAAAAGCAAAGAGTAACAATTAAGAGATATTCATAGGGGTTTTAAGAGAAGGTTCAGAAGTTAAGAGCACTTGTTACTCTTGCAGAGGACATGGGTTTGGTTCCAGCATCCACATGGTGGCTCACAACCATCTGTAAATACAATCCAGGGGACCTGAATTCCTACACCCTCTTCTGACTGCCACAAGCACCAGATACACATGTGGTATACATACATACATTCAGGCAAGGCATTCACATAAAATAAATGAATAATATATACATAAATAAATATGTACATATTTATACATGTGCATGCACATGAGGGGGAAATCCACAGGATATGCCATGAGAAACTTCCCGGAAGGTCAACTGACACTGCAGCAGATTTGCACATGCACACTCCCATCTATGTCCCTTATTTATTTATTTTTTTGTCAAATCTCTGGATGACACTCTAACTCTATAAATGTACAGATATCTTAATTCTGTAATGTGTGAGCCTTATTTCTAAGCATCTACTGTGTGGTGGTATTTTGTTTCAATTCCAAGCTATTTTGACATTTGATGGTCTGAAAAATGAGGGAGATGGTAAAGCCATGATATGAAGGCTCAGTGTAAATGGTCCTGTATTAAATGAAAGCACAGTGATAATCTGCAGTTGTCTCATTAATTTCTGTTTGTGATAATTGCTTTTTAAAGAGAGGTATTTAAAGGGCCCTGGCCCTTTAAATATTTAAATTTTATTTAATTTAAATTTAAATAAAAATTTAAATATTGTTTCAAAGTACAAAAGGGCATTTAACTTAGCTATTTGTTTATTCAGAAATTTTCATACATGACTGCTGCATTTACATCATTTCTATCCTTCTTCCCCCTCCAACTCCTCTCTTGTCTCTCCCCCTCTTCTCTAATTCATGACCTCTTCTTTCATTAATATTACGTAGATATGTGTATGCTTGTATGTACATATCAATACAACATTCTGAGTCAATTTAGTGTTTGCTCCTATGTATATGTGTTTAGGGCTGAGCACTTGACATTGAATAACATATCAGGGGGCTCATCCCTGGAGAATAATACCTCTCCTCAGCAGCATTAGCTGCCTACAGCTCTTCATCACCCAGTGTAATTTTTAAATCAATGTTAAAATGCTCAAGGCAGTACAACTCATTGGAACCATCCATTTGGGTTTGTTGTGGAGAAGATATGTTTGAGAACCTAGGAAGATTTTGTTGTTCCTGTGTGAATTAAAAAGTCTGCCCCTTGGGTATTTGAGGTGCTAGAATCAGCTATATCAAAGTTTTGGTTTTAAGAAAAAAATGTTAAGGAGAGATTGCTAAATTTTAAAAGTATTTTTAAACATGGAGGGCATTGATCTACTAAAAATCTGAACATTATCAAGAAAAGTTAAAACATAATTAACCTGCAAATTTTCTAGTCTTGAACAGTAATGTTTTCAGTTTATTGTTAAATAGTTCGGAAGACAGTCTTTAAAACACAAACTTAATTGAATGAGACTCACATTTAAAGACCAATAACTACCTATAGATATTTTCTGTACAAAATAGCCAGGTGCCCCAAGGCATGAAAAAAAGAAATTGATAGGTAATGTGAAAAAGCAAGTGATAGAGAAAATAATAGTGTTTTTAAAGAAGAACAGTAGCACAGATGATTCATAAATATGTGAATAATCATAGATATAGTAGTAAAGATATAAATAAATGGAACACGGGATACAAGATATATATAAATGGAACAGGGGATACAATAGACATAATATTTCATCTGAAATACTTCCCTTGTCAAAAAATTCTCAATTGCATCTAAAAGTTGGAATCTGTGTATGGGCGATAAACACAATGGTGACTATAATATTATCCATTATATTTTTAATTTTAACCAATTAATATCTCTCTAATCAAACTACTTTAATTAACATCCTTGCAGAACCCAAGAGACCAATAGAAATAGTGAACTGGACATAACTTCAGGCATTCACAATTTAGGCTAACTGTGAATATAATTGCTGAGCAACCAAAGTTATATAATCATAATTTCCATTTAAAACAAATAGTCTAAGGATGGAGATACCATGGTGTCTCACATACAATGTCTGATGAATGAACAGAGTGACAGCTTAACATTTATGGTATTCTTTCCAGGGAAATGGACAAAATGAGTTGATTTGGGGGAAGACAGTAGCTGGACTATGCTGTTCCAAGAAAACTTGAAAATAAACTACAAAATCCAGAATGAAAACTCCAGTATGGATGAAAGTGTCCTTAAGATAACCTAAGTAAAATGAATATTGGTTGTGAAATCAATGATTTTATTCATGGAACAAACACGGACAGCCTAGAAGGGTTAGCGAAAAAGTAATATGATCGAGGCACATTCTATACATGCATGGAAATATAATGAAAGCTCTTTGCTTTCAATTAGCATATGCTAGCAAAAGAGAAACAGAGAATAAAAGAAAATAGCAGTAAGCAAAGTCAAAATGATGGAAAAGACGTTGTGAGGCAGAGGGAGTTCTTTTCACATAAATTGACACACTAATAGCTCCTGTGAGTAAGCACAGTTCTGATTATAATAAAAATGATAAAGGAAAAGGCAAGGTAAATTTTAAAATGAGAAATCATAATTACCAAATAAATACTAAGTTAAACTAATGGTGTGTGCAGAATCATAATATACCTAATATACACATAGTATAAACAAAGCCAAGGCTTGTTTGGCCATCGCTGACGTTACTATAACGCTTCTGAAATGGGCTTTCTTTAACATAGTTCTGAGGTATATTGCATTAATCAGTTTACCTATAAACATGGTTCCCAATGTCTTTGAAAGTACTTACGAAGATAAAATTCAACTCTATTAAAGACTTTCTGTCAGTGAAGATAAGTACACCATGAAATTCCCAGGGAATCTCAAAACCTGATTCCCAAAATATTTTTATTTTTGAAACATAACTGAAAGAAATGTGCATAGCATCATTTAAAGGACGTTATATGTGGTGTACACACCTCCTATTTTGTAGGGTTTTGTCTTTCTATTTCGTACATATACAGCTGTTTCACATTTTCTTCAGTGACCTTTTAAATACAGATATTCAGAGGAATGTGATGCGTTAGAGGATATGGGGGAAGGGCAGAGTTTGTGCCTTGCTCTTTAGTGGATGAGACCCAAGTTCTGCACAATAAAGAAGGGAGGTTCATACACAGGATTCTGGAAATGGGAGTGATGTGCAGTCCTCAGGATTGTGGACTGTGATGGCCACTCAGGAATGTTATTATTCATCTGATCCAAGCATGGCTCCTTTTCTTTCCCATGGAATTACCCCCCATTAGACCTGAGAATGAACAGACCTTTCTGTTTTGATTCTGGTAATTTCATCATTTGAAAAGAAAATCAGTTTCCTAGGGGAAAATCATTTGTGCAATTATTAAATCACTTATAATAAATATGAAGGTTGATCATCTACCAAGCTCCCTAAACTATATTTCTCATTATGTCTAGAATTTACTGCCTTATTTTTCTAAGAAATCCAATGTGCTTTTATTCTCTGCAGAGATAAGTAAAGTTACTTTATCAAGTTTTCCTAAATACAAAGCAACAGTGTCTATCTTTGTTAGCCAAATTGGTAATAATATTCATAATTTGTTTTCTAAGAAAAAATCATGATATTCCTTTATTTTCTATGATGAATATAGTGAATTAAATTATTTCTGATATTATTAGAATATCTGCCCCTATGTTTTGAGGAAAAAAAATTCTCATTTTAAATTATACTTACAATTATAATGCTGATAGTATGATATAATTAGTATACTAAATGCAATATCAATTGAATTTAGGTTTATATTCATACAATATTTAGCTTTGGTCCAAAGTTATATTCATTTTTATCAACTCTTAATATCAACAAAATTCATAATTTATGTGTGTATATAGTTATATATATACACACATATATGCATATATACACACATGCATACATACATACACATATATGTGTCTATGTAGGTTGGTAGGGGAAGAATGTAAAAATGTATATATGTGTCTATTTAATTGCTATTTTGCTATGTGTTTCATTCAAGAGACCTGAGTTCATCCCATTGTTTAAGAAGAAAAAAAAGAAATGATCTTCTATGTTATTTTTAATGTACTAAAAACACTCTATTCTGTTTGAGAGTCACTGTAAATGAAATTAAATGCTAAGATGGCTACTAACACAATTAAGGAAAAAAGCATGTAGGCTTTTGTAAGCCAGTTAAAACCATGGTGCTGGCCACTCTAGTCAGTAATAAATCATGTCTGATATCTGGAAGCAGAAACACCTTGTAAGCATTTCTTTCTCTTCTTGCTCGTAAAAGGTTGAGGGACTCTATTAGAGTATACTTTCTGGTGAGAACAAAGCCCTCAGATTATACAGGGAACTTCAGAGCTGGTTTGCATAGCAGAGTCTGAGGTTTTATGTTTCGTTTTGTTATGAAAACAAGGGCAAATTTTAGGAAGGAGGTGCAACATATAATTATAACCAGTATTAATTATTATTTAATCACAATGAAAAAGAACCTATCTTGCAAGTTCTAAAATAAAAGAATATGACCAAACCTTTAAACTTGGGTATTCTCAGAAATTGGCACATTTTAATTTACCTTTTATAATCTTCGTGGAGGAGAGGAAAAGGTGAATAGGAAAATTATATGAACATAATCTATTTATTGAGAATGAAAATTAGATCTACTCCACCGGAAAGAATGTGAATAGTACATTGATTCTAGAAGGGAAGTATATAGATGATTGAGTACGTCCCTAAGAAATCTGTGTGAATTCTCTTTTCTGGTAGCTTTGAACAGATTCTGGTTATTTCTGAATCTGTTTCAGTAGAAGAGCCCCCTTACAGGCTATGGGAAATATGTAGGCACTGCAATTCCTAATTTTGCATGGAAATAATTAAACATAAGACATGGACATCATGGGCTGGAGAGATGACTCAGAGGTTAAGAGCACCAACTGCTCTTCCAGAGGTCCTGAGTTCAATTCCCAGCAACCACATGGTGGCTCACAACCATCTGTAATGAGATCTAGCGCCCTCTTCTGTATACACAATAAATAAATAAATCTTAAAAAAAAAAAAGACATGGACATCAATTTCAAGGTCTTGTCATCTCATGTTTATGGTAGACTATATAATCTGAACACTTTTTGGAGACAGTAATAAGGAAGAGTATTTTTTTGTCAGGGTTACTGGAGTATAGATCCCCCTCCAAACTCACTTACAAACTTGGGAGAGGGTAATCTATTGTAAAGCAGCTACACTGGCCAAGACGAAAATCCTGGATTTGTTGATGGCTAGTTGTCTGACCACTTCACCACATGTAGCTACGTAAAAAGGAAAACCAAATGACTGTAATGGAGTTTTCAAGAAGACTGAATGAAATAACACCTAAGAAGATCTTTCTGGTGTGCACAAATCATTCAAGGATCATCTATGATTAAAACCTGATGGCAGTAATTACCAACTTGTTGTTGTGAGACTGTTACGACAAACAAGGTTCATAGATGCAAGTGCATTCTTTTGATCCATTCCTTACTAAGAATCCATCCCTTTGTTCTCTCTCCTGGCAAGTGTCATTTTGAAATGCAAACATCCAAGAGTGACATTAATATAGAGATTACCCATGAATCTGTTTCAACTTAAAATAAGAAGTAATTTTAAAACTTGAACACTTAATTTTAGAAGCAGGCTAATCACACATCAGAGCAGATCATGACTCAGACATGTTCAGAAAAGACTTCTTTTAGGAAGCACAGCAAACAGTGAAAAGCACATGGTAAAACAAAGGCTATTGATCTGAATAAAAGCAACATTCATATTCTTTCTAATTTTATTCATTTATTTTCTGTCTATCTAGTCATCTAAACATCCATCTAGTTCTCCATCTATCTACTCGTCAAACATCCTTGCACACCTGACTGAAGCTGTGAAGACTGAGGATACCGCCAACTAGTTCTGATCCTCCCCTGCAGAGCAAGGCTTGGTGGTGTTTTGCTGTTCTTTGAGTCTTTGGTGGCTAAGAGTTTCTCATTTTGGCAGGAGGAAAAAAGGACTCAAAAGATTCAAGTTCTGTCAAATGCCTCATATTGTACATTCATTTCTTCAAAGCTCTATTTATATGACTACAGATGAATATCTGGCTAATCGTAGATTTTGCCAGGTGGGAATATTATTAGGTTCCTTCTCAGAGGACTGGTACAGGTGGAGAGAGGCCACTTCACTTAGAGAGAGGAATCATGACAGTTTCTTTGGCTTCCCTCTAGATTCTAATGTCTAAATTTAGTGAACTAACACTTTTTCATTTTCACCTGGGTTAAATATTGTTATTTATGGACTAATATGACAAACATAATGCACAATATTTTTGCATCATTTTTCTAGTTACTACCATAGGAATTTGTACTCAAGTGAAAAACAGAAAATCCTTTAATTGAAGTGGATAGCTATTTCTTTACTAATGAATTCTAAACACATTTGTTTATTTAACAAATTCTTATCACGAGGGAATTGGCAGCCATATCATAACAGTATTTATTATCTAAATATGTACATACATTACAAAGGGTGGAAAATTGTAGGAAGCTCAACTTAGCATTGGAGAAACCAGGATTGTTACTCACTTGCGCCTATTTTTTTTTCAACAGAAGGAAATGAACGATGCCTGATTACCTGGAATGCTGGAGTAAAGTGGTCAAACAATCTGCTGATCCTTTGCTGTTCTATCAGGAGCCAATTACCATCTGAATCTCCCTCCCGCTCCTCATATCCTGAGCATTGTTTAGACCCTAATCCTGAGCATTAGCCCTCAGTGAATAGAACACATCCTTATGAAAGAGGCCCCATGTACTGCTGTGGGATAATGCTGTTGTACACTGGTTTAATAAAACACTGATTGGCCAGTAGCCAGGGAGGAAGTATAGGTGGGGCGAGCAGACTAAAGGAATGCTGGGAAGAGGAAGGCTGAGTCAGGAGTCACCAGCCAGACACAGAGGAAGCAAGATGACAAGGCAGAACTGAGAAAAGGTACCAAGCCACGTGGTTAAACATAAATAAGAATTATGGGTTAATTTAAGTGTAAGAGCTAGTCAGTCTGAGCTAATGGCCAAGCAGTTATAATTAATATAAACCTCTGTGTGTTTACTTGGAGGATGTGAATGGGAGAGATTGGTCCTGACCGCCGGCAGGCTGGGACACAGGAAATCTTCTGACTACAATGTACTTTGCCTCCTCTACCATTAGAACCTATCCTTATGCTTATCACAGATCCTTCCTCTTTAGGCCCTTGCCCTGAGCTCTGTTTATCACCAATAGAACTCATTCTTATTGTAGAGGTCCTTTCCTACATTGCAATGAATTTTGGTGTAGACAGGTCTGAAGCTTTGTTGTGAAAACTGTTAAGTGGAGCCTTTCCCCCAAAGTTCTACGATGTAATGTGTAAGAAAAGTAAACCATTATGTCAGTCCCTGGAGGGCATGAGGCAGTGCTTGCAGAGATGATACTGTCTTGTGTTTCATTCTTTATCTCTCCCAAATTGTCACTGGGTTTGCTGTGAGGCTTGAAGGGGTCCCCAACAGATAATAACAAGAAAAAAAAAGACAGCTAGAAATATTACATTTGTTTCCCAGACCCTACTACTAGGTTTTCAGAGTCAGAATGAGTTATTTGATAAACTAAAAACTGGATTTTAAGTGAAATATCTGACACACATTTAAGTGATCCCTTCTTCCAAACTAATTTGTGTGTTAAGAAGTCAGCTTCCTCTTGTTTCTTGAGCTTTCTGTCTACATAATGTAGAGAGTGGTCCTTTTGGGGTGGTACTGGGACTGGTTTCACAGCATCATCCATGCTATGTAAGCACTCAACCATCACTGAGCTGTAATACTGTTATCAAAGGCTGGCTCCGAATAGGCTGTGTAGCCTTGTGTTATATCTTTGGCTCTTGTGCCGGATAGTTTTATGCTAAACTTGACACAAGCATCCTTTGGAAAGAGGGAACCTCAACTGAAAAAAATACCTCCACCAAACTGGCCTGTGGCCAAGCCTGTGGTGCATTTTCTTAATTAGTGATTGATATGGGAGGGCCCAGCCCATTGCCCATGATATGTAGTGCCAACGTTCCACTGAGAGTTGTGGGTTCTATAAGAAAGCAGGCTGAGCAAACCTTGAGGAGCAAGCCAAGAAGCAGCACTCCTCCATGGCCTCTGCATCAGTCCCTTCCTCCAGGTTCCTGTCTTGAGGTTTTTTTTTTTTTT
>CABHPQ010163682.1:69616-82855 GCA_902168405.1 Peromyscus aztecus | reverse complement strand
AACACATAATCTATCCTAATATCCAAAACACATAATCTATCCTAATATCCAAAACACATAATCTGTCCTGATACCCAAACACATAATCTGTCCTGATACCCAAACACATAATCTATCCTAATACCCAAAATACATAATCTATCCTGATACCCAATCACATAATCTATCCTAATACCCAAAATACATAATCTATCCTAATACCCAAAACACATAATCTATCCTGATACCAAAACACACCTAAACTAGGACATGCTTCCTCAGTTCTGTTGGATGTCAATTGTGGGCATTTTTGGTTGTCTGTCTTTTAAAGTTTGTTTTGTTTTAGGTGTGTGTGTATCTGTTTTGGTTTTTCTAGACAGGGTTTCTCTGTGTAGCCCTGGCTGTCCTGGAACTTGCTCTGTAGACCAAGCTGACCTCAAACTCAGAGATCTGCCTGCTTCTGCCTACTGAGTGCTGGGACTAAAGGTGTGTGCCACTATGCCCAGCTGTTTGGATTTTTTTCTTTTTTCTTTTTTGAGACAGGGTCTCATGTAGCCCAGGCTATGGTTGAACCTTCAAACCTTTGATCTCTTGTTCCAGTCTTCCTAGAGCTGGAATTACAGATGTGTACCACCAGGCCTGGCTCTGGATTTTTGGTAGTTTAAATTAGGGTCCAAATGAGGTCTACACACTACAACTAGTTGATGGCCTGAGTCTAGCTAATGGTTAGGCATTTTCTCGCAGTTCTCTTTTTCTACTTTTGACTTACAGAAGATACTAACTCCTTTATCATTAGGTTTCTGACTGATAGCGCTGTGAGCTCTTGGCATGTCTCTGTCCTCTGTGTCTTCAGCTCTGTTGTGGAGGGCCACAATTCTTGTAAGGGTCTCTGGGGCTAGTGACTATAGGCAGGAAGGACATTCTGTTATTGAAGAAAACTCTCTGGGACATCCACCTGACATTAGGTGTAAACTGTCTTTTGGCTTCAGATGTTATTTTAGATACCATTTCTGAGTGACATGTGCTGTACATTTTGGTGAGGATAATTTTGAGTTCAAACCAGCCTAAGCTACATAGATAGGCCTTGTCTTAAACAAAACAAAACAAACAAAAAATAGGAAAAAACACACAGTGATTTGGTACCATTCTATTAGTACCAAAAATAGTCTGCTAGTATCAAAAAGATGGAGGGAACTGGGAACTCTGGAGGCAGGAAGATCTCTGAGTTCCAGGACAGCCAGGGCTACACACAGAGAAACCCCATCTTGAAAAGCAAAAACCCAAAACATAACCCTTTTGAAGAGTTAAGGAAGGCCGGGTGGTGGTGGCACACGTCTTTAATCCTAGCACTCAGGAGGCAGAGGCAGGTGCATCTCTGTGAGTTCGAGGCTGAGGCCAGCCTGGTCTACAAAGCAAGATCTAGGACAGGCACCAAAGCCACACAGAGAAACCCTGTCTGCAAAAAACCAAACCAAGAAAAACCAAACCAAAAAAAAAAAAAAAGAAAAAGAAAAGTTAAGGAAAGGTAAATCTACAGAAAAAGATCCATAGGGTAGTGAGGGTAGATGGCCAAGGATTGTGGGGCTTCTTTTGGAATGATGAAAATATTGTGAAATTAGTGGTGATGGTACCCAGGCTTGTGAAGATACTAAAAAACATCAAATTGTAAATTTTGAAAAGGTGTGAACTTCATAGTATTTGAATTTTGTTGTTGATGAAAATAAGCTTTAATTAGACCAAGTAATGAATACATACGAAGATGTAGAATTTGGTCATTGGGAGATCAAGTGTGGGAGTACACACTATCATCCTAGCACTGGAGGGGCAGAGGCAGGAGGATTGCTGCAAATTTGGGTCCAGCCTGGTTTATATAAGGAGATTCCCCCCCCCCCCAGCTTGAGAGACCAGGAAAACCAATCTCTAAGGAGATGCACTCCAGAGCTTGTGTCCTGTCTGTCATTGTCTTTCTGTGGGGCTGTGGGATGGATTCTCTCACTTCTGTTGTATTGACCATGAAACTGAGGCTCCCAGATGTTGAAGTACTTTTTAGAGTCATATATTGGTGTGTCGCCAAAGAAGTGAAATGGTCAGAATGTTTTACAGCTGACCCCAAAGACTGCACTCAGGTTGGTTAATATATAGGGCCTCCTCTTGTGGGCCCAGGGGGACCTTTGAAGTATACACCCAGGGGATCGGATGGATTGTTGAGGTACTTTCTCCCCCATTTTTCTTTCTTTTTTTTTTCCTGACACAGGGTTTCTCTGTGTAACAGCTGTCCTGGAATTCGCAATGTAGACCAGACTGGCCTCAAACTGGCAGAGATCCACCTGCCTCTGCCTCCTGAGAGTTGAGTACTGAGATTAAAGATGTGTGCCACCATGCCACCCCCCTTTTTAATATATATTTTCAAGATAGTATCTCACTATGTAACTCTGGCTGTCCTGGAACCCACTAATGTAGACCAGGCTGGCCTCGAACTCACAGAGATCTGTTTGCACTCTGCCTCCTGAGTGCTGGGATTAAAGGCACACACCACTATTCCCAACTTCTTCCCAGTTTCTATATGTGCTCCTTGCAGGTTCCTAAGCTTGCTCTGTTCCTCTTGCCCCAGTTCCTTTTTTCTGGAGGGAGGCATGGGAATCTGTTACCAGTCTTGGGGTTATGTACCAGCTTTTGCACTTCCTGTGTGACCTTGGCTCAGCCATTCAGCCTATCTGAGTCTCAATTTCCTTGCCTGTAGGGTGGGTTGTGGGGTCTCAGAGGTAAGGGTTTGGATTGCGTGGATAGGTTTAGGCACTAACAACATGCTAGCACTACAGCTGTTTAGATAGGTCCCCTTTCTTTTCCATGTTTCCTGGGGGCTGTTCCCTTGTCCTCAAGTACCAGCCACCAGGAAATATCCCTCAAGACCATTCTGCTGCATTGCAGACAGAATGTGGGAGCCTGAGTGTGGGATGTGTGTTCAGGCCAGATGTTGTACAGATAGGAGAGGCACAGACCACTGTGAGCAGGCAGACTCCTATCCATATCCTATTCATACCGCAACATCTAGGTCAAGGAGATCAGAAGTCCAACCTCAAAAGATGCCTTTAACACTATGAGGATTCACTTAGACGTACTCCTAGCCCAGTACCCTCTCACCTCTGGGTGTGGTATGGGGCAGGTGTGATGGTGTGTGTGTGTGTGATGGGGTTCTTGCTCTGTTGCCCAGGCTGGTCTTGAATGGGCTCAAGAAATCATCTTGTCTCAGCCTACCACGTGCTGGAACTACAGGCATGCATCAAGTATGCTGGGCTCCCTCTAATTTTTTTGTTTTGTTTTTTGAGACAAGTTCTTACTATATAACTCTGGCTAGCCTAGAGTTTGCCTTGAAGATATCTCAGCCTCTTGAGTGCTGAGGTTACAGGTATGAACCACTACACCCAGCTTCTTTTTTTTATTATTTATATTTTCTTTAAAATATTATTTTACTCTAGTTTTTATATTTTATTTATTTATTGATTTTTTTTGTTTTTGTTTTTTTTGTTTTTTTTTTTTTTTGGTTTTTCAAGACAGGGTTTCTCTGTGTAGCTTTGTGCCTTTCCTGGAACTCACTTGGTAGCCCAGGCTGGCCTTGAACTCACAGAGATCCGCCTGGCTCTGCCTCCCGAGTGCTGGGATTAAAGGTGTGCGCTACCACCGCCCGGCTGATTTTTTTTTTTTTTTTTTTTTTGAGGCAAGGTTTTTCTGTATAGCCCTGGCTGTCCTGGAACTTGCTTTGTAGCCCTAGCTGTCCTGGAACTCAGAGATTCACCTGTTTCTGCCTCCGAGAGCCTAAATTAAAGGCATGTGCTACCACCACCGCCCAGCTTTAGATTTTGTTTTTATTCATGTGTATGTGTGATGTGTTTGTGTAAGTGTCTGCCATATATGTATGAGTACCCGTAGAGGCCAAAAGAGAGTGTCAGATCTCCTGGAACTGGAGTTATAGTCAACATGGTTGTTTGAAATTGAACTTAGAACCTCTGGAAGGCAGCATGAGCTCTTAGCTGCAGAGCCATTTCTGCGCTCCCCAATTTTATTTCATTTTTTTGAGACAGGGTCTCATGTTGGCCTCAAACGTATTATAAAGTCAACAGGGGCCTTGAACTTCTGACTCTCCTGCCTCCATTTCTCTCATGCAGGGATTGCAAGTGTGAGCCACTGTGCCTGTCTTCTTCGTTGTTTGTTTTCTTTTTCACTTTTTTTCTTTTTGTTTTGTTTTGTTTTTTTGAGAAAAGGTCTTACTGTCTCATTCTGTATCTCTTACTGGCCTAGAACTTAGTATGTAGAGCATGGCATCAGTGACTCTGCTTCTGTCTCACTGGTGCTGGGATTGTGGTGGAAAACCAACATACCAAGCTTTCCTCTTACTAACCTCAGCTTTTATTGTCTTTTTATACACTGAAGGGCCTGTGTGAAGCAGTAAGGCTGTGTTGAAAGCACACCATGGCACCTGCTGTCCCAGTTCACCTCATTCTCTGATTTGGGTGTTAATGTGATACTGCCGTGCATTCTGCTCCCATGTGCCCAGTGAACCTTGGCTTGCAGTGCTGGGCTCTTACGGGTTTTAGGAAACCCAAAATGTATGTGAACCTCAGTTTCCCTTTCCTGCTTTTGTTCTGAGGAAGAGTCTCACTGGATACCCCTGCTTGACTTTGCACTTGGCATCAGTCTTCCTGCCCGGGGTTTCAGTATCTGAGCCACCATGCTGGGCTTCCCCTTCTGGGTTCTCCATCCAATGTGGGCAAACAGAGTGTCTCCACATGGGCTTCCTGTGTAGCCGCCTTCTGCCTTCTCCAGCTGCCATGTGCCATCATGTGACTCTCACTGAGGAATGCCTGATCCTCCCTGAACCTTCCTGGGGCATAAGGGGCCATTTGCTCCCTCATTTCTTTATCCCAGGGTGTCTTTGCTGAGAGGGAGAGGAGCATAGTGACCCTGGCTCCTGAGGGAAACCCTGGCTTGGGTTGGGTTTCAATTGAGGAAGCCATTTTGGATGGAGACACATTTTCCTTTCCGGAACATTGCTGTGGCCAACATGAGCAGCAGGAGCCCAGACAGCCGCCCGCCTAGTGCTCTGGAATGAAAACACCCTGCTTCTCCTGCTGCTGTCTGGGGTGTTGGCTGTCTGGGCTCCATGCTCAGGCCTGGCCTGCCTCAGCTGTCCGAGGCTCCAGCTGGCCTGGTGTGGGCGCCACAGGGCGTGAGCAGTCTCTCTGAAGGACGAGCTACAGCTGGAAAATGCAGCTCATGTCTTTTCTCGGAACACCTCGTTCTTTTGGCTTGGCAGAAGTCTTCTTCATAAAGAGGCCTTGTGATGCCCAGGCACTAATTGCCAAGGAGAGGGGTGTACTTGGGGGTTAAGGTAGGTAGGGCTTCCTCTCCCTGATCAACTCCTGTGGGTTGGATCTGGCAAAATGTGGTATCCCTAGTGCTAAGAAGGCAGGTTGGATCCTATGAGGCCACCTTGGGAAGGACTTTGTCCCTCTGGCAGTGGCAGAAGCCAACTTCTCTTGGTTGCAGTCTTTAGGGTAAGGGTTATAGTAAGGGACCACCTTGCAGCTGGAGGAGTAGAGAGGCCTCAAGGGTCCTGAGTCCCCATACTGCTTCATTGCCCTGGTATTGTGCTGGTTCTTGCCACTGGCCATGCTGATCCCCAAGTGGTTGAGGTGTGACTATGGCTGGACTGAGGCTTCTGCCCACAATAGGATACCACAGCCATTAGAAAACCAGGGCAGCAATCGAGTCCCATCTGCCTGTTGATACCCTTTCGAGAGCTTGAATCTACTGGCTGCTGTGGACATGTCAGGTAGTGTGGAGGAGGTGGCAGGCTCTCTGAACCTTGAGATCAGGGTTGGAGCAGCTCCTGCCCTTGCTGAGTGTAATGGGACACGAGCAGCCACACATGGACCTGGCATTGTGTCATGGTGCATGGACACCAGGAAGTGGTCTGGAGGGAAGCTAGTGGCTCCAGTGCTGGTTCTTTTTCTTCTTTTGATCTGAATAAGTGGCCTCAATGCCCCATTTGTAGTTGGAGGTGAGCAGACCTTCCTTCCCAACTGTCTTATTAACATGAGACAGTGAACAGCTCTTGGAACAGCCATTTCTTGGGCTAGGCTGGACTTGTCCCTGAGTATGAGAAGGACCCACTGCTTATCACATTCCCTCTGGTTATGGGGCCTGAGTCTTTGATCTCTGTTCTTGCTTATAAGTCCCAAGAAAATCCTAGGCAAGTCGAGTCTTCCCCAGCATCTCATCCTGGTGATAGTTTAGTTGTGGGAGAACTTAGGACTTGTGTGTGACAAAGGGCTTTGTAATGACATAAAGACCCTGCAGAACATCTTGTACCAATGTGGGACCTCTTCTACTCCCCAGGCCCTGGAACTATGAGGTCCCACAGCCTGACTGAGGGACTCTTTAACATGGGCATTTCCACTGCCTGAATAGTCACCCCTGAGGCTGAGCTCCCCACTGGGGCCTAGTCCTGGTGTGGAGCCAGTTGAGAGACAGGCCTCAAGGTGCATGCAGAGTGACGGGAGGTATGGCCGTCCTCTCTGACCCTTCTCCCTGGAAAACAGTCGGTACAGTCCAGAGACTGTCCTTTCCACCACCAGTGTGCTGGGGTGTTTTTCTTCAACTCCCCCTTTCCTAAACTTGAATTCATTAATTTAAACATCATTTCCGGCCCTGGAAGCCAGCCTTGCTTGCCATAAATAGAAGGGAACAAAAAGCAAAGAGAACAAAAACAGAGTGAGGCTGTTAGACTCAACTGGCTCTGCTGCTGGACTCTGAAAGGCACCCAGAGTGAGGCCAGCCCAGGGCCTCTGCCACTCTGCCCAGACCTAGGACTGTCCCCTCATGGTGGCTTCCATTTCCTTCTGCCCTGGCTCTGTTTGGAGATGTTTATGGGGATCATCCTTGCTGGTTGAGGGGACTCTATTTTCCCAGAGAGAGGATGCAGCTGAGCCTTGGAGGAATACTGGGGGCTTCCTCCTTACCACGCTAGCCTAGCCTGCCAGAGGGAGGAGGCAGCTGGCTCCTGTGGGGTGGGTTACATAACATCCACAAGCGGCCCCTCAGAGCTGTTCCCCTTGAGCCCTGTTTCCAGCATGGCGGCCAGCAATGGGCTTGGGGGTGGGGGGGTGGCTGGCACTCGCCCGCCTGTTGACCACATGCGTCTGGAATGTGCAGATGTTTCCTTTGGGGCTCCAGCTGGCCCTTAAATCCCCCCCTACCCCCTACATCTAGACTAAGGAGCGGGCACCTAGGCCATTCTCCACAGCAAAGGAGGAAACCAAGGCTGCTTAGCCATAGGTCTGGGTTGCATCTTGTTGTGGGCAGCCTATTGAAGGTCTCCTATCACAGCTCTGGAATAGGGCTGCTTCTCACAATTGGCGCATCTTGGTAAGGGCCTGCAGTGTTCACAATGACCCTCCTTGATCTCCACTTTTGCATAGACCTGCACGCTTGCTTTTGTACTATTGCTGTCCTGTTTGCAGAGAGTTGCCCCAAGATTGCCTGCTTTCCCTGTCTCACAGCAACACCCCAACTTGTATAGCCTGTATTTGGAGGCTCAGAGAGCCAGCCCCCTGTTCCTCTTTATTAGAAGAAATTGGGAGTCAGAAACATGATGTCTCTTGTGGGATATGTGAGCCCATGGACATATACTTGGGGGGGGCTGGGGTCCCTCCCATCAAGTCAGGTAGCCCCATAGAGGTGGCAGTATGGGGACATGAGTTGTCCTTTGTTCCTTACCACATCAAAGTTTCTGATTTGAAAGATAGGGGCCCACATGTGTAGAGTATAGAAGATCTTTATTCAGCATTCACAACATAGTCACCCAGTGTGGAATAGAAGTGGAGGCAGCAGATAGCCAAGCTAGAAGCACTCCATATCCATGTGGAAACAGGTTATGTCTATCCCAGTGATGCAAGCAGTATGGGGATGGCCTGCTAGACTGAGAGATAGTATGAGTATTTGCCTGCCACCCCAGTGTGTGTGAGTCCCAGATCAGGTCCCTCTAGCCTTGACTGTGGGGCTATCTAAATTGCTGGCTTAGGTCTTAGAGGGTCCAGAGTACTCAGCTGGCCTATGCCCTCTCAGGGTGTTCTAGGTAGGCTGCTGGCTTACCTCCTCATAGCAGGTAAGGGGCCAGTGGTGCTGCCCCTTGCTTCTGTGTGCCTTCTGCCA
Organism: Peromyscus aztecus; assembly: GCA_902168405.1. Taxonomy (NCBI): domain Eukaryota; kingdom Metazoa; phylum Chordata; class Mammalia; order Rodentia; family Cricetidae; genus Peromyscus; species Peromyscus aztecus. The sequence continues at coordinate 74,665 of CABHPQ010163682.1, read as the reverse complement.
GGATACCTTGTGTCTGCCTTTGTCTTGTCCCTGATCCTTACAGGGACTCCAAATATGGTTCCTGGACATCAGACTATAGTGACATCACCTGGCAGGAAGTCAGGACATCAAAGATGGGGCTAGTCAGGGCTTGGCCATATTCTTAGAACAGTGATGGCAACAACAGATGGAGACATGGAAAATTTCTGTTCAGGGCCTCTGGGAAGGGACCTTATGTGTCCCTCTACATTTCCCCACGTCCCCTCGTACCACCCTATCTGTTGTGCTGATCTCTAACCTTGGGGGTATGAGTCAGAATCCTGTCCAAGCTGTCTTGTCCACTACCCTGGGTTTGGGAGCTTGTCTGAGCAGAGTCTCTAGGCTCTGTTTCTTTTCTGGGCCATAACCCAAGTCCAGGTGAGGTCTAGGGAGAAGTACTACAAAGCAGCCTATTGGGAGAGGAGCCTCAGTGCTTCCATTGAGCTTGGTATCACTGGAGGGGCTGGTTGGATAAGGAATTGAAGTATTCTTAGATGAAGGAGGGTGTCAGTACCCTGAGGCTGATGCTCTTCCCCACCTGGTTTCTTAGGTGACCATAACAACTAACACTCAGGGTGGCTTTCTGAGAAAATGAAATTTGAGGGTTCTTCACACTTCCCTCCTCTTACTTCTCCAGTCTTGGAGGCTGGACTGGACTCCATGTTAGGGGCAAATGTAAGAGCTTGCCTATCTTGGTCTCTGTCCCTGCCTCACCAGCCTTTCCAGGGTCACTGCTGCTCAGTCTACACCCTGGTTCCTCCTAAAAGTACAGGTTTCTGTGCTATCATCACTGTGACCACTGGAAAGCCTTTGATTAGATCTAACTGATGTTTCCCCTGGCATGACCATTGCCTCTCATGTGGGAGCCAGGGTGGTGTTAGGAGCTTGCTTAGGGATGGAGGCCAGGCCAGGAAGACCCTGGCCTTTGGCTTCAGCAAGTGGGTAAACATGTTACCAAGTTCAGTCTTGGGATGGTTCCCATTTGTACATGATTTTTTCTGTCTCACCTGTCAGTTCCCAAATAACCACACAGAGATTTCTTTTTTTTTTTTTTAGACAGGGTTTCTCTGTGTAGCTTTGCGCCTTTCCTGGAGCTTACTTGGTAGCCCAGGCTGGCCTCGAACTCTCAGAGATCCGCCTGGCTCTGCCTCCCGAGTGCTGGGATTAAAGGCGTGCGCCACCAACGCCCGGCAAAGTGTATTTTTTTTTTTAAGATTTATTTATTATGTACACAGTGTTCTGCCTGCATATATGCCTGCAGGCCGGAAGAGGGCATCAGATCTCATGGATGGTTGAGAGCCACCATGTGGTTGCTGGGAATTGAACTCAGGACCTCTGGAAGAGCAGCCAGAGGTCTTAACCGCTGAGCCATCTCTCCAGCCCGAGATTTCTTATGAATTATGAAAGCTTGGCTGATAGCTTAGGCTTGTTTCTAACTAGCTCTTATAACTTAAATCAGCTCATTTCTATTAATCTATGTGCTGCCCTGAGGTTTGTTTCTCTCATCTACACGTACTGTCCATTCTACTTTCCTGCTTCCTCCATGTCTTCTCACATCTCTGCCCTTCTTCCCAGGAAATCCTGCCTAGCTATTGTCCATTCAGCTTTTTTTTTTTTTTTTTTTTTTTTTTGGTCTGAGACAGGGTTTCTCTGTGTAGTTTTGGTGCCTGTCCTGAATGTCCTGAAGCTCGCTCTGTAGACCAGCTGGCCTCGAACTCACAGAGATCCGCCTGGCTCTGCCTCCCGAGTGCTGGGATTAAAGGAGTTCACCACTACTGCCCAGCCCCATTCAGCTCTTTATTAAACCAATCAGAGTGACAGAGCTTCACAGTGTACAAAAAGATTATTCCACAGCATTTCCCATTTTGTTTAAATAAAAAGGAAAGGTTTTTAATTTTAACAAATGAAACTATATACAATAAGAACAGTCATCACAGAGCCAGGCAGATCTCTGTGAGTTCAAGGCCAGCCTGGGCTACAGAGTGAGTTCCAAGAAAGGTGTAAAGCTACACAGAGAAACTCTGTCTTGAAAAAAAAAAAAAAAGAAAAAAAAAGAACAGTCATCAACTAAGAATTACATTTATCATGGGGCTGGAGAGATGGCTCAGCAGTTAAGAGCACTGGCTGTTCTTCCAGAGGTTCTGAGTTCAATTCCCAGCAACCACTTGGTGGCTCACAACCATCTATAGTGGGATCTGATGCCCTCTTCTGGCATAAAGTTGTATGTGCAGATAGAGCACTCATATACATACATACATACATAATAAATAAATAAATCTTTAAAAAAGAATTACATTTATCATGTCCAGTCCATTTGTATTTGACAAATTCAGAGAAGATAATTCCATTATCTATCCTCTCACGATGAGTCCAAAGTTTTGTACCTAATTTATCTTCTATCATAACTAAAGAAAACTATAACTATCTAGTCTTCAATTCCAACAAAGACTCCAGAAGGATATAATATTACCTGAGTAAACAGGAAGTGCAGTGCAAGCCACTTCCAAAACTAAGAAACAGAGACATCTGGCTGCCTCGATAGTCACTCTGAGGTTCATCTACAATGTTGGGGCATCCATCCTCAGCCTACAGGTTTAGAATATCTGACAGACTTTTTTGTGAAGCAGGAATTTTGAAGGACTGTCCTGCTTTATCTTGGCAAAGTTCAGCAGTCTTTTTCCTTTATGTCCTGCTTATCCAGTTTGTACAACATACTTTTAGCAGTAAAGACAAGAGCCATTTCTTGCCCAAATGGCTAGTTTTGCCACATTGAAAGCAAACTCCATATGGAGTTTCTTCAATGCCCATCATCTTCTCTGAAGTAAATTGGTGCACAGGAGCAGATGTGTCTTACTTTCATGAAAAGCCCTGTGTTAACAAAACATTTTAAGCTGGGCATGGTGGCACATGCCTTTAATATCAGCACTTGGGAGGCAGAGGCAAGCGGATCTTCTGTGACTTTGAGGCCAGCCTGGTCTATAAAGTGAGTTCCAGGGCAGCCAGAGCTGTCACACAGAGAACGCCTGTCTTGAAAAAACAAAAACAAACAAACAAACAAAAAACAAAAAAATTTAGATGCCATATTCTGTAGGTCTTTGAAGCATTTGAAGACCATCTATCTATCTACAATATACCTCTGTTTGACCTTGAAAAAACATACCTAACATGACTATAAGTTTGTTACAGGTGACTGACTGCTAACCTGTATTTTTTTTTTCTGTTCAGAGAGCTATGTTTTACTTAAGTTGTATAAGTGAGATTCCTATTCATCTCCCCTCCACTGTTTGATTTATGGAAGACATTTTTCTATAGGCTAATCCATAATCTAAAAAGATTTTAGTTTTCCCTCCTGAAAGTACAACCAGCATAACCTCTCATCAGCTTGATATGGTACAAATTCTTATCCTAGTATTGAAATGTTTCACTAAAGCTTGCCCAGTGATTGGGCAAAACCAAAACTTATTATAAGCCATAGTCATCCTAGGGTCCCCCCACCTAGGTAGCCTCCCTGGATCTGTGGGTTGCAGTCTGATTGTTCTTTGCTTTATATCTAGTATCCACTTATGAGTGAGTACATAGCATATTTGTCCTTCTGAATCTGGATTACCTCACTCAGGATGATATTTTCTAGTTCCATCCATTTGCCTGCAAATTTCATGATGTCATTGTTTTTCTCTGCTGATTACTACTCCATTGTGTATATGTACCACATTTTCTTAATCCATTCCTCAGCTGACGGGCATCTAGGTTGTTTTCAGGTTCTGGCTATTACGAATAATGCTTCTATGAACATAGTTGAGCATGCTAACCTGTATTTATTTATTATCCTAAATAGTTTGTAATAATAACTTTCAAAGACTAGAAATGTACATTACATTGTTAAATGAGCTGCATAAGTACAATACCCTAAGCAAGAGTAGAAACGTATATACAGTATGTCCTAACAAAAATAACATTAAATTTGTATCAATATACAAAAATCCATACCAATGTAAAATATTTGAGACTAGTGGCTGTTCAAAAGTAGACTCAACAATCTACCTTTTTATCTCATCATTTTTATACTATATCTCCTCTTTTTCTCTTCAGAAACAGATCTCTAAATCTAATCTCCTTGGTTCAGTTTTTTTTCTGACCATGACCAATAACAATTTGTAGCCAACTCCCTTAAACAATGACAAACATCTATAGCCCACCAAATGACCAAAAACCACCCACTCCACCTCTTTAAATGTGGCTGTTGTGTTCTCTGGACTGCTTCTTGTTGTGTGTGGGCACTTGCATCTTTGGGGGACCCTGAAAAAATTCAGATAGTGGTCAAGTCCTGGCTAGAATAGTCTGTGAAGCTGGACCATCTTAGCCAGTAGCCTTGAAGCTATTCTGGATGCAGAACTCTGAGGAAACTGCAACAGAGGCACTCTGAGAGGCCGAATCACCTGGGCACCCGTTTTCATTGGTGTCTGGAACCCTTGTTCTGAAAACACACAAACTTTCAAAGGTAACACACATATCTGCATTAACACAGGTATGGACTATGTGTTGTGCATAAGGCAGCCAAGATGGTTTTTTTGTTATGTTTAAGCAGGTTAAATATACATCACCTGTCTTGTTATTTTTCTAGGTTTATTTCTTTATGTCTATAATCAGGCTTTTCAGGGGGTCTCCCCAATCAAATCAAATCTCTAGCAGTCTTGAATGAATCCACAGCCTTTCGTTTTCTGTGTAAACAAAAGCATAACCTCTTCCCCAACATAACATATAATTTTTTGACTTCCGTTTTGAAGTTAAGACATTTTAAAAATATATAGGTTGGTTTAATTTAGTATTTTTTATAATCCAGTGTTTCTCAACAGCTAGTGTTTGCTCATTAGCAAAAAAAAATTTAAAGTCAATGCAACACCATACAGGATCCAGACTCGCTGTGTATTTCCCATCCCTACATGGCTTATTTTTTTAATTATTTATAAACAATTCAGTTTTTTCTGTGACTGTCTATACCCATTTTCTTTCCTTTTTTTTTTTTTTTTTTTT